>JAYMSO010000031.1:0-18185 GCA_036897175.1 Plantago depressa | reverse complement strand
TAGTGATACACTCACTTAAATGTATACTCATTTAAGGGAACAGGGAATTTGTTCCTAGGGAGAGGACTAGATCAACTTGACACAGCAACCTAATTTAATTCCAAAAAGCTTGAAGATGATTCTTTGTCCTTTTCCGTGTATTAGGGATTACTTAGGTAAAGAGGACTTAAGTAGTAAAACTTAATAAATAGATAATCTTAGCTATATTCAACTTCGAAGACAGGTACGAAAAAAGGGTTCTTTCTCCTGGCAAAAGGAAATAGGATCCACCCATATTAAATACCTTAACATACATACGAAGAAATATTTATACATGAAAGAATCCGGAAGAGAACTAAACAACACTTCCAACGAAAGGAAAAATAGTTAGTTATTGACGACACTTCTTCAAGGAAACGCAGGACTTCTATTTTAGACTTATAATTGAGAATAATAGAAAAAACATAATAGGTTTTGTTAGAAAAGATAAGTATATCATATATGCCCAGATGAAGCCCTCACCCTGGATATTCTGTTAATTCCTCGCCAATC
This sequence comes from Plantago depressa, assembly GCA_036897175.1. Classification (NCBI taxonomy): domain Eukaryota; kingdom Viridiplantae; phylum Streptophyta; class Magnoliopsida; order Lamiales; family Plantaginaceae; genus Plantago; species Plantago depressa. The sequence goes on along the minus strand of JAYMSO010000031.1, from coordinate 17,654 downwards.
TATATTTCTATATTCTGTGATAGCTCTTTCTTCGAGACCTAGTACGTTTGTTTTTGTCTTATAGTGAGATGTAGTTTTTCTTTTTTTAATTTTTAAGCCTGCTCGCTAAGGAATTTGATCGGACTCACCTCCATCCCATAGTGATTAGCCTATTTTCCATAATTCTCATGACATCTTATAAGGTAAAATTATAAAACATATGTTTAGGCCCTAAGGAGATGTGACTTTTTCGATTTTATGTCTAGTTATAACTTAGAAATCCAACTTCTTACTTTTGTCAATATTGGAAAGTGTCAACTATCGGATTCTCATTTCGCTTATAAAAGTTCTAAAAATGAGCTGTTTTTTCTGATTTTTTGATGCCAGCCATGGCAGAAAGTTAGTTTTTCAAATTTCCCTACTGAACATGTCTCAATTTTTAAAAATTGATTGCTCGCCATGTAAAAAAGTATGTTTTTTCATTTTCTAACTTAAAAAAGATTGAAAAAACTGAAAGTTGATTAGTCCATAGCTGGAAAAGTATATCATTTCTCAGAAGTTCCCTATAACAGATAATAACATAAACTACCTACTAGAAATAACAGTAAACACTATCGCACCTTCCTCGTTTTAGTACTTTTTATTACCCCGCATTCTACTATAAAGAAAAAGTCTAATCATAATGTTCTATTTTCTAACTACCCGGAAAATGGGAGTGTGCAGGCTTAGTTATGTGGAAAGGGATCAGCTATGTATGGTGCTTAAAAAATAGAAGCCGGTGGTTAATGTATCTTTGATGTTGTTTTAATAGTAATGGTAATAATGTCGGAATACAAAGAAACTTTTATAGATTCTAGATTTCCTTCTCTACCTCATCAAATTCTAAATAGGAGTACTCATCAATACTAGCAATCATGTACTTTTTCCTCCTTTTTATTTTAGCTTATGCATTGGTGGTTTTTATCACACTCACAAATTATTTATTATGAATGCTTACGTCTTTTAATTTTGAATCGATAGCAATAGTTTTTGTTTAGAGGAAACCACAGAATTTACGCTTTTTCATATTGCTTATTATTAGATTTACTAGGTAGGCAGACATATATATAGACGTCTTGGGTGGGAATCGACACGAATAATACCAGTTCTTTACTTTATTCTTTCACAACTAATAAATAAATTTGATCTATCTATAGATTACTTGAATATTCCCATTTTTCCTTTAGAGATTAACGATTTTAGGAGCAAAGAACTACACTACAGCGTGATTTCTCGGGAATAGTGGTTAGTTTAGGGAAAAGACAGAGACCCCGTAGACACAATGAGGATTATGTATGGACAAAGGAAAGGGATATTAATGAAGCAAATCGGTTAATAAAAAAGGAAATAGGCCCATGTAAGTCGAATGTTTTGATTTAGGTCCAATCCAATTCGATTAAATTATAAAAGAAAGATAGTTATCCGAGGAAAGAGCAAAGTTATTCTTATTACATTACACGGGCAAGGGATGTGGCTTGCATGGATAGAAAAGCAACCGCCTAGCATATTAAAGAGATTAAGATTATGGGGGATGTACTTTTTCCGAGTATAGTCGATGAGGACGCTTCTTTAATTTAATATAAATGCCTGGGTGGTAATACAAACCTCGGTTCTTTTCTTTCTTCTATGATAAGAGATTGTTCATAAAAAAAAATAAGGCCCAACCAATACTGCCTTTCTGTGAATAGTGTTTCTTCTGACAAAAGACAAAATAGAAAGAAAATTACTTGCTTTTGTGACTCAGCCAGGTAATCGGAGTATTTTCTCTAGGGCTCTCACAATACAACAAGACTTTTTAGCTTCTAACTGACTAAGCTAGTGAACTAAGTGTGGTATGCCAGAGTTCTTTGCTTGGATGTTTGGGTCTATGTTCTATAACTACAAAAAAATCTTAGAATCTACCGTAGTTGGAAAAACACCTTGAAAAATGCATGCAAAGAGAAGTCCATCTCATACAATAAGGGTCTTATATAGCGTAAGAAAAATGGAAGAAAATAGAATAGAGCCTAAAAAAAAAAGAGTATAAGTCCAGGTCTTTCTTTTTCCTTTTATTACGTGTTTATTATGATTTATGATGATTAGAGATTGTATGTATATTTTTCGTTGTATTTATTTACTTATGTTTTCATGCTTGTTTTCAGAAGAAGTGTAGCTTACGTCATTTTTCGGTTTGACTCAAAGCTTTGTTTTTTATTTGCCCTCTTTTTACTATATACACTTATACACTCGAAACACCAGAGAATCTTGGTAATGAAGGGAAGGCCTCTTCCCCATGCAGATGCCCTTTCCTTATGAGTCAAATAAACGCTAGCTTCTCTTATTTTATTGTTGTTATCCTTTAACTATTACTTACTATCCTGGAATGTATGTACTCTATATTAGTCTGGAACTTTTATTTATTATGAAACTGGCAATTAACTAGGATAAAAGAATTAATCTTACTCTGCTTTCATGACAAAATATTTTCAAATAATTTACTTTGGAGTTAACTCTTTCATTCACAGCACAGTATATATAAGAATAAGAGTTCAACCTCTCTTTCCAGTAACTACTCTTATAGCACGTAAAAAACTCCTTTACTTGTCGTTATTGTATCCCTTCCTTTTTCATTAATTAATTAACATTCTTATCTTTATATTTTGTTTTGCCAAACAGTCGACCTGGAATAGTTTTCTTACGTTAAACCTGTGCAAGAAAGAAAAAGAAAAAAGTATCCCACCGAATTCCACGACTTCTTCTTTTTTGTTTGGATATAAGTAAAGTATCTTCTCTGGTTTGTCCTTTATTATATTAAATTATCTTTCCCTTTTTAAACCCCAATCAATATATCCTAGATTTCCTACTAAACCAACAGGGTAAACATTATGAAAAATGAAAAACCACAGCTTCTTAATGAGAGCTTGTTTCTCATAGCACCTAAGATTTATTAGTTGGTCAAAAGAGTTCTAAATGCCTACAAGACAAACTCCAACCCCGTTTTATATTGAAAGATTATTTCTTATTGTATATTTAGAGATCCGTGAGAAGTATAATCCGGCATTGTTTTTCAAGTAATTAGGTTTCGTTAGAGTGTTCCATCTTTGGCTCGACTTTCTACCCTTGTTCTCATTCTCAAATTCCTCGCTTCAATAATTAAGAAATAATTAATTAAGACTAACTATTTTAATTTTATACCGTTTTTAAGTACATTTGTGTAGAGCAGTAAAAAGGACACAAGAAAACCACGCTCTATTCCCAGGATGTAAGAACTAACACTGAATAGAGATGAAACCTAAGAGAAAAGGGACTTTGGAGAAGTTGCCATTAATAAATAAATAAAGGATCTTGTACAAAAAAAACCCAACAACGAATTGCAGCATACAACAAAGAAAAATACTAGGTCTTATATCTTTTTAGGTGTCACACTCTTCCTTGTCTCATTTTTTCCATTCAACTTTGGTCTATATTTTCTCTTGCTCTGTAAAATAAATTACTATTATCTAATGTAGTCCAGCTTTCTAATACTAACTTTCCTATATTGTCTTTTCGTATTTTGGTAGTGGTTCTACGTGTAACCTTTCCATTCCCGTCCAATTCCTAGCTGTTGGATTTCATTCCAAATCTTGCGCCATGGACTCTTATCTATATAAATCTATATAAATGCCACGTCTTTTATTATCTCATTTTCATTCAATATATGGCTTTTCAAACCCGAAGTTTTTTTTTCTAAGATTCTACGAATTTTGACTTTACCTTACTATCTTTATATATTATACTCGTGTACGGAAGTCTTTACTCATTATTTTTCAGCCTAACCCGGCTGCTTTTCTTCTAGTTTTCTGTCATAGAGAGGTATCTAAGCCAAGCCTTTTGCAAGATTTCATCTTTGTGGTTTATATATAATATATATATATGTAAATAAACCTATCTTATAAATAAAGAAATAAAGTAAAGAATTTGTCTAATTCTAATCTAGCTTAGTAATGAAGATATTCTTTGTTTTCTGGATTAATAGTTGAAATATTTGCATTCCGCCCTGGGTTTTACATGAAGGTGAAAGCTGTATTCCTTTGCCCCTTTATTTATTGGATAGAGTCCGTTTTCCTGCTGCTTCGTTGATGAAAGAGAAATCTAAAAGACATAATTATAGAACAAAGTTTTCAAACGACATACATAGAGACAGACAATTCTAGTAAGTTCTGTACATTTATATATTTATTATAATATAGGTAGAGGAAGTAACTGGTATGATATAAAGAAGATAGATATTCGCTTAGTTAGATTCTTTGCTAAAGTGCCATTATGGAAAATATTTTAGACAAGACAAAAAAGGTAGGAAAGGGAAGAAAATTCTTACAAAACAAAGAGAAGAGGAGTAAGGAAAATGGTTCACAAACATACCAACTTGCTTTTATTTATTATTTTACATATGGATTCGGTGATCTTATCTTTAGAATATATTCTCGCTTCTTCCTATGTTTCAGCTAGGATATGAAATCGACTTGAATCGAAGTACAACCATCCCTTTTTTATAACAAACAAGGACTTCTCTTGTCCTTTTTTGTGAGCGAATTCTTTATGAGAAAAGCACTTATTAGGTACTCTATTTCCAAAAGGATTGACAAATTTTTCTATATGTAATTATCGGAAAGTCTTACAAACTTTTTCAGGGTAAATTAAATAAGGAGGCATTCAATGTAATTTTTCAAAGACTTATCTTTCGTGCGTGATCCAGGTCTTTTACTCTATCAAATACTTGACCTTCTTTGAAAAGATTACTTAACTTCATGAGATTTTCATACCCTTACTTAATATTCTCAATAAGATGAAAGAGATGCCGCTTAGAAACAACAGGAAGGTAATAAGGAAAAAATAATATAGTCTAGGAATTTACTCAAGGAGACTTTAGGATATACCAACAAAATCAAAAATAAGAAATAAAGCCCTCTTTTTTCTAATATTTAATATTAGAAAATGGCGGCATAAACAAGGATTACCGCATGTTAGTATCACGCATACAGAAGATTTTTGCGTAATGTTGTATGATATAGTGTGTTTACCTGGGAAGAAGCTATAATCATTTTATAATAACAAAGCAATATTTTTTCGTTGTTCTGTGCCTTATCCAAGGTTTTCAATTCAAAGTTAAAAGACAGAGGCGGTAAAAAGAATTTACCAGAAAATAGATCGCCACAAAGAAAGACCAAAATAAGAATGGAGAATCTACCCCACTTCACCCACTGTTTTAGTCTTCTTCGAAAGAAAATGTACTACAAAGAACTAATATAAGAATCATACATAGATTTTTTTAATTCTATCTAGTCCAAAAGAGAATATATAAATAATAGTATAGTAACGTAGTTCGCTTTAGGAAAAGTTATTGAAGAGCGTGATTCAGTGATGCCCTCTATCCTTTTTTCTTTTAAATGAATCTCTGTTAGTTCTAAATCTAAATAAAGGAGTTTGTCAGAGGTGCAACTGACTGTGCTTACTGAAAATATAGGAGTCTGTCTACACCATGAAGAGATTCTTTCCGTTGAATGGGATTCTACCAGTAAGACGAAAAAGGCACATAAAACATAAAGTAAAATAGAAGAATAAGTCGGGTTTCACCGATAGTCAATGTTAATTATTCCCGGATCAATTTAGCGGTATGGAAGCTGTAACCGCCCGTTAACCCTTTATAAGATAAGAGGAAATATTACCTTTTACTTTTTACTTTGGTGGGTGTATGTATAATTATGGACCTCGGTTCCAGAATCTAAGTTTTTTCTCATCCTCCTAGGAGAGACAGATAGATTAGGGCTCACTCTCACTTTTTTCATTTTGTTAAGTAATTAAACGTTCTGCTTCTAATCTTCTTTTTATGATTTACTTTCGTTCGATACATGTATGACGATACATGTATGAGTTACAGAACAGGCATTTCTCCACTTACGTTTATTATTCCGCTTTAATTAATTTTAATTATTGCTTTTTTTTTTGCACCAACTTCTTTAACTTGTACTTGTGCTAATCTAGGTCTTTATTATCTATCCAAATCTGATCGAAGGAATAATAAACTCAGAGAAAGCGAAACGACAACATCTAGGCAAAACAAACTTATAATAATGATAGATACTACTAAAAATTTGCGATATCCTCCATATTTTATTACATTTCAATTCATAACATAAACATGGTTGTCGACGAAGTAAGAGCTACGTCTATCGGAAAGCAAAAGAAAGGTAAATTAAGAGCTTAGATAAGAATAGGAATTAGTCATAAAAAAGTACTTTCAAAAACGAAACGTAAAATGTGCGGTAAACAGTTTAATAGAAGGATAGGCATAATAAGGTTATATCCAGAACAACTAATAATGCAATATCCATTGATCACTTCTCTTGTTTGTTGTTATTTCACAATCTACATCTATTTTTCTAGAAGACGGACATTACCAAGCTTTTTGTATTTATCATAGTAGCTGTTTACTCTTTTATTTCAGTTACGAGCTAAATGGATTTTCAGAGTAATCCCTACCTATTTCTCTCTTTCTTTCTCATTTCTAAGAGATTAGGTTGTTTGCATTACTTCAATTTTCGTATTCGGCTTTATCTTTATCCTCGATCTGTAGTGAAAGGGCTACCTCTCAACTCAACTGAGTAAAATAAGAATTTTCTAATTAATGGTTTTTGTGGTTTTGTTGAGGCAAGGAATAAATCAAGAATTGACACTATTTGCTCTGATCTATACACGGGTTTGTTTATTACTCCGATTTCCCTTGGAGAAGACTTCTATGCACAAAGTAGCTCCACACCATACATTTAATCATTTAATAAAGAGTACAGCGGTTTCGACCTTAACAAGTAAAGAGGACTTATTCAAAATATTATCTTCTCTCTACGTTATTAGATTAGGAGGGCACCTTCAATTCCAGATCTGAGAAAGCAATCGACACAGAGTTTATTTATTATCAAATTGATGGAAGACAACGAAAACGAAACAAATATTCTATAACTGCTTCTTCCTTACCGTGCCGTATAATTAAAATGAGAAAGATCCCGAGTTTTTTAATACTGATTTATTTTCTATTATTCTATTTATTTTTTTACTAATTATAATTACTAGTAGAAGTAGAAGGGTGTCCTATTACCTAATAAAATTGATACCTTATATAGAGAAAACCTTACTTAGCGAAATAAACATAAAGCCAAAACCCTACACCCGCTCTGAGTGGTTATTACTACTTTTTCCAACTGCCTTCGTGCTTTTCTCTCTGTTTTCTTTTGTGTTTGTGCTGGGCCACTACTATTCTTGTTTCTAAGTTCTTCTTCTTGATATGATATATATAATTGACCCGCGTGGACGTTCTCTTACAAGAATGTATGAATGTACCCACAAATAGAGTACTAGTACTGGGCGAGTACTCTAGTAGATTTCGGTATTTCTTTATTAGCCTCTTTCCAAATAGGTTTTGCATTACTTAAGTTATGGGACTTTGTGCATATCTTTTGTCTAAAACTTTTAATCCTTTCTAGGTATAGGATAGGGGCAAGAAGACATTAGTTCCAAATTCACTCTCTCAAATAGTTACCAAAAGGAAGGAAACTAGAGATATGAAAAGAAGAATACTCCAACCAAATGTAACCATACATAGTATTAATTTGATAAAAAAAAAATTTTTTTAATTTTATATATAGGTAGAAGAGAAGGTAGAGAAAAAGTACTGTAGAGAAGACATTGATAGCGAACAGTACTAAATCTATTGCACATATTGCGCAGGTAGGAGCGAGATAAAAGATACTAAAGTAAAAGTAAATGATTCATCACAGAACGTTAATTGTAATCCTGTGTGTTTTTAGTAATAGGCTTTAGATCGGGTGGGGAGGAAAGATATCTATTTTCTTCTATCATTAATTCATACAATTCTCTAAGCCCAAAAGGTTTAAAAATTTCTTTCACGTAGTAATATAGTGTTCTAAAAGAAAAGAGATCTCTGGATTAGAAATTGTATGAATTATTAAAGATCAGAGAAGATCAAACCATTATCGATCTATTTATTGACCTATTTCTATCAAGAACAGAACAAAAAATAGTAATAAGAAACTAATCCAACCCAGAGCTACCAACCAATAAACTAACTATTCTATACCTCTATCCTAATAGAATTGGTAAAGAAGACAGTTACAATAAAGAATATAAACAAGAATTAAACTATGCTAGATATCAAAAATATTATCATAGTAGCTAGTCATTTTTTAGTATAGAATTAGTAATTTCCCAGGCTATAAAAAAAATATTTTGCTGACACGTATAGAGTTCTTTTTCTGCACAAACGTACGGATGCTTTCCTATTTCCTATTTATATACATTTATTTGTTTATGCTTCTATTCTATAAATTATAATCCCTAAGGATACTCTTTGTGAATTAAAATAATTGGTGACGCACATATTCTTTGTCTTTCTTCTCGCAAACGTTCCTGTGTATGGAAGCTCTTACTCCTTGATTTTTCGCGCTTTTTCTTTCTTTGAGGTGAGGTAAAGGCAGTTGTCTTTTATAAGTCTTTAACTTGAGCCCTAAAAGAAAAACAAAATATAGAATAGATAGGACAATTCCTAGCTATCCTCGATAAGAAAAGTTAGAGGATCCGTTAAGGGGGGTACTACTACTTGCGAATCTATATAGAGTTTATATTCCATTTAGAACTTATGCAGAACAATTTACTTGTTATTAAGAATTATAAGATTTTAGTATAGGTCGTTATTTGCATGTCTATTCCCAAGCTAAGTTTAGGATTGTTTGTTGTCTTTATTATTTATGCTCTTTTTGCCGCAGTGCCGGGTTGACTCTTTTAGATTAAACGGTTAGAAATTTCTCCAGGAAAATAGGCTTAGGTAGGAGGCGGAGTCATTATGTTTTTTCTCGAGAATTAGTTGCAGTTATGCTTGAATTCCTATGAACTTTTCATTACAGTTGAACCTCTATACCTGATACCACGGATCCCTTTGAATAACCTTTCGGCGTTTAGGGCCTTACGCTTGGTAGTAAGAAAAATATCCCATCCTAATAGAAGTGAAAGCATTGAATATTAGTAAATAATTGTAGTAAACCCGCCAACCCAATAACTCCCCTTTGTTTTTGTTTAGTACTTTTTATTTTAGACTTTATATAAGCGATTACTATAACATTGCTATTAAAGGGCTAATTCAAAGAATACTTAATTAAAGAACCTTAATAACTTCTTACTTACTTACTGCATCTTTGAATATTTATCTTATCTTTTTCTAATGCAACTAGCAAAAAAGGGGGCTATGGCACGTATTCACCTTCCTTATTATCCCTTCTAACTATTTGTAACTTATATAATTTATAGTAGAAAATTACCAACGCTTTTCTTGTTTTTTCGACGAGACATTTGCTGCGAAGGATTACTCTTTATTCAAATTCCATTTTATTTAGACGGGTATATTTGGTCTATTTGTGGCATAGTATAAAAAAGTATTAAGTAGATTAATTAATTAAGTAGTCTTCTGTTTCTCTACTACAGGTTCCAACTAGGCACCTAAAATCTTAAAGCACAAGAATAAATTTATACATACACCTGCGGGTTTTATTTATCTAGCATTCTAAGTTTTCTGGGAAAGACCTTTGGACAAATAAAAAAAGGAGAATTTTCAAATCCGGATAAATTACGACATAGGACCTATATCTAGTTGTAGAGAACATGAAACATATATATATTCATGGGAAAGTGATTCAACTCGTCTATCTAAGAAAGCTGGAATTATTGCTTAAATTATGATCTTCTGGACTCTTTTATTTCTTTTAATTATTCGATTACAGATTTAACTAAGCCCCTTTTTGCCTGTTGGTGCAACGCCTAATATTATTTTATCAGGGATTGCTATAAGAGAGCATTGAGAACAATAACACAAAAATTACAAAAGAAAGAACCACGATTAACGGTAAATAGAGATAAGACTCTTCGTCAACTTTGGCTGAACAACTCCCTCAATTCCCTTATTTTTTGCTTACAAGACCAAGCCAACAACTATTACCATAATATAAATAAAGAATAGGAAAAACTCCTTTTTTTTATGTACGTATTTTGTTTACAATTTTTTAAATTTCATAAGTGCTCCCATAGCCGTGAACTGGACTGGTTCTGAATTCGTTTGCTCCGGTAAATCGCATTTACGAGTTTTGAGAGCTATTTTCTTGCCATCCATAACCTCTTGTATAACGTCTTTGTTGGTTCTGTTTTTTTTGTCTGGATTTCTACTCTTTACAAGCTTTGGTTCTCCATTTTATCCTCTCTCTATTCTGGATTTTGCTTGTATCAGTTGGGAGTGATCTTCCTCTCTTGCATTCCCACGATTTACCCGCGTAATAAATTTACCGAGCACACGAAGGTACAGAAAGTAAGTTTTATAATATAATGTTTGTTTGTCTAATAACTTTAATGATGAGGTATACGGCTAGAAAAAATATAAACTGCTTAGAATTCTCATTTTCCTTTAACCAAGAGTGAGTGCTGGGAGATCATAAGCGAGGAAATCGATATCCCACGTTTTTGTGTTCTATAATTCGAGTTCTTTCCTTGTAGGTAAATATTGGACTTCTCTCTTCCGCGCATGTCCCTACTATACCTCTTTATTCGCGGTCATGTGTTACAGTTACAAATAATTTAGCCTTCCCTTATTTGCCTATAAGATTTGTCTAAAAGACCGTTGGTCTCAACCTCATACATCCCTCTTCTATAAAGTTCGTACTTAATCGGAAACTATAACTATATATAAATAATATAATAAATATATAAGATAATAAGTAGTATTCTAAGAATAAGCATACAACGGGTTACCGGTGACTGGGTATGAAAATAGAACCCTTTGATTTATCTTTTCCTGCTTAGATTTTTTTAGGCTGGATATAAATCGTCTTTCCTACTTACCTTACTAATGACTGAATCTCATTTTTGATCTTCTTCCTAGTCAGCTAAGATGATTAACTTATCTTTTGCTCTCCCTTGGATAAATATAAATACCCTTTCTTTCATTCTTACAAACAAAGCCCCGAAAAACTAGTAATACGCAAGCAAAACAAGGCATAAACGATGCATACAGGCTTAAAATCCCAGAGGACAAGAGGAAAGTAGGTAAACCTAAGATTTCCTTGTTGGCAAAGATCCCTAATACCTATAGAGTTTTCTGTACTATTAAATAAATTAATATAGCCGCTTTGTGGAGTGGAGTTTGTAACAACGTCAACTCAAAATATTTCCATAAATAGCATTTTCCAAACCGAGGTAAGAAGAGAAACGGTTTACGCACTCTCCAACCTGGCTTTTAGGCACCCATCCTCATCAATTTTAGTTGAGTTATATAAATCAGTTTATAGTAACAATTTCAGGAACTCGTATATAGAGCAAGAGCAATATGTAGGCTACGATTTAATAGAATAATAAGGTATAAGATAGATATAAGACTCTTCGACAACTCCCCAATGATGATTGAACAACAAAAAATAATTAAAAAAGGGTCCATTTCTTTTTTTAAAGAACTGAGGAGGTAGAATTTGTTATAATTAAAACGCATATTTAGTCACAAGCCCAAAGAAACAAGGGACTAGGAAAGACTGACTTACAAGAAGATTTGCCATTCTAGGAGATTCCTATTTTGGACTATGTCTATAATATGAATATGTCTATAAAAAAAAGCAAGTCTACTAGCTGTTTCTTCCATTAATTTGGATTCGAAGCATCTCCTGCCACGTGGTGTGAGATTAAGAATTCTCTTTATTTGTCTGTCTACTTTATTTATATTCCTCTTCTAGCGGGCCTTCTTTCTGCATTAGCGTTAAATTTTCGAATGTGCACTACACCAATAAATAACTACTGTCTTTGTGGTTAGGATGATTAGATCTAGGCTCTTGGATTAGGTTATACCCAATTTTCTTGTACAATGCGTATAATAAATATAGTATAGAATAATAATAATATAGAATAAACAGTACTTGTTCTATTTGTTCTGCTTGACTTGAGTCATGATAGAAAGGAGAGATTGGGCGTAATGATTAAAGGCAAGCATACATTATTTTATCCGAACCCGACAAAAAAACAAGATGATATCATACATAATATACAATTAACCTAGGATCGGAGAAGTCTTAATATATCTTAATAAAAATACGAACTTCGCAAATATTTCAGAAATATAAATAAAGTCCATCGAACTGTCGATACCTGTCGAACATACCAAAAGCGCAGAAAGGAAATTGCACATGGACATTAAACTTAATAGACAAAAAATGTATAATTAGAAACACGGAGAGATATATAATCAACAACAAAGTGCTTTCTAGACATATCTAGACGTAATTCATTTTTATAGTTTTTTTACTTTTTATTGTTGTTTGTGGCTGCAAATGCAAATATTAAACATGTTATTCTTTTCGGGCTTGTAAGAAATACTCTTCGGTGGTTAGCAATAGAAAAAGGTTATACTTATTTTATCTTTTTAGTAGTATAGATGAAAAGACTATACAAATCCAACAATATACCTTTAAAATTAAATATAACGGATCACCTTATTTATTCTTTATCCACTTTTTTGGACAACAGGACTAGCGCCGCCCAGTAATCTACTTAAAGGAAGAGGATTTGGTGACCTACACAAGCTAGAGGCAGAATTTAGCAATTTAGCTTAATAATTTCATTATGAAAAGTGTTTCTGTTAATGGCTTATCCTTTATTAGAGATTTTAGTTGTGCAGAGTAGAACTCTCGAAATAATTTCATGTATTTTTCGCCGCTATTAGGTCTGCAAAACGAAAAGTAGGCCGTAGTTAGTCTTTCTTTAGTAATACATGCATTTGGTAATAGAAGGGATTTTTCGAATAATTGACTTTTTTGTATTCCTTAGATTCCTCTCCAATTCTATGTAAATAAATTGTAAATAAATTCCCTTTTTGTGGTGGAGAGATATGATAGAGGAAATCCGTATAAATCGAGAAAGCTTAGTAAAGGATTAGGCGCTGATTTCGGACATAATATCTTTTTTGCCTTTCTATGGTTTTTCAATTATATTATATATAGGCAAGACTGAATTATTCATATCTTATGTCTTCTTGCCACAATTTTCGTTGATAATATCTATGATCTGTTAATAGCGCTCTCCTCTTTTTTGTTTTTTGTTAAAGAAGAAGGTCTTGCCTTTTCTCTCTTTATTATTAAGCTATACATGATATTGGTTTTGGTTGGTTAGAAATATCTCCGCTCGCTACAATACAAATAAAACACTACGCAAATGTTGTAAAAGCTTTATAATTTATAAGTCAAATATGCACAGAAAGGATTTCTAACGTATCTACCACATATTATTGGAGAATGATATCACAACATCTATATTGCTGCTTATTTGTGCTAAGGTAAAAAGGAGAATCTGAGTACATTCACACGCTGGAAAAGTGGATGAAAGGAGGAGACTCAAATAGAGTTTTACAAACAAAGAAACAATAATACACGCTTATATAGTTATATAGGAAGAGGAAAGAAAGTAAGTATTAAGTGCAGGTAACAATACGCCTTCATCTAATAAAGCATCAAGACAGGCTGAGTGAGGCGACCCTCCCATTAGTTACTTTCTTATCTGTTTTCATTTCGATAAAGAGGTAAATAAACCAATTTTATCAATCTGTGCCAAATCCTCTATCAATTACAAACTTCTTTATATATACTATACATACTAGGAGGAATTGAGTTACGGAGTCCATATCATCCAAGGTTGTAGTTCGAATTCTATCCAAAGGGAGAAAGAAGGGAGTGGAAATCGAAAGAGTCGGAAGAAAAATACATTTTAAAGAATAATACAGATATGCATAGATTCATTATTTCTTGGAACGTGTGTTAGAAGTAGCTAATTAGGAAATTGATAGTATCCTCTTTTTTGTATAATTATTAGAAGTTTAAGATTAGAAGGTTCTATGCGTTCAAGGATTTGTCTTGCCTTAATCTATTAGATATATACATCTATACAGTTATTACTAAGACTAATCTAAGCGCCTATCTTTTATTGAAAAGTACAAGTACAGCCTCCTTCACGTTGAAAAAAGTTTCTATGAACTTGTTGGATGATGACTTTTCAATTCTACCGTTGTGAAAGATTCCTTTATCTAGACTTTAGTTTTGACATTCGTTCATCACTGCTGTAAACGCACTGCTGTATTTATGTATTAAGTAAGGGCTACTTCATTGACCAAAAGGCTTATATCTTCTTTTCATGATTTACCCCTCAATGAAAAGCAATTGATGACCGAGTCTTAAATTCATTAATTCATTCTTCCCCAGGCACGATCAAAGGAAATATAGATTTACAGGGCGTTGTTTATCTACGGGTTTATATAGGAAATAAAAAGAGAACCTATTATTGAGAGCATGACAAAACAAAAATAAAAAATAAGAGAGTAGTTCGGGAATCTAAATTAGTAGAAAAAAGGATATCTGTTAATTATTAATGAGTACAAAGTTTTGGGATAAGATCCAAGAATTCCGTAAAAAATACTGTAATGGTACCTTTAGTACAAGTAATGTTGTAGATCATTTCGGCTTTTTCCACCCTTCAAAGTAAAATGATATTCCAAGAGGATAATTCAAAAAAATAAATATTCGCCAAGCAAGGAAAACAGGAAGAAATGTAAGGGCGTATTAATCTAAAGAATCTAGTCTACACAAGAGGTAGGATCAATTTACAAAAAATCTGAAAAGACGTCGGTTGTTTTGGCCCTAGCATTATAGCTTGAATTACTCGAGCCTTAGACTTACATACAAAATTATACAACAAGACTTGCAAAAGGAAGAACTATAACTAGTTGTTGACATATTTATTTATTATACAATACATTATGATAGGTTTATTATAGGTAATCTTTCATGGAATTTCGCATAGGGTTTTGTTGGGTATTGGTTTCAGTAACTTTGGAGTAAGTATAAAGTACAGACCTTGCCCTTCACCTTTTTCTTATGAGCGGAGGTTTCCAGAGATATATTATTCTTTGTGTGGAGTCTTCGAAACCGAGACTCAATCCGTGTTCTTTATTATAGAACCTATTTCCTTTGGATTGCCTATCTGGAGAGATACTTCAATTCAAATAGAATTAATTCGGCAGCTACTAATACTAATGATTGATTTACAAGACCCTGAAATGAGGAAAGGACTCGGGAGATTGACTCTGAATACTAACTATTTACTTTTTTTTATGCAAGCAACAGAGCCAACATTTAAGGCGTCATGTGTAAACCGTAAGGACTTTTTTTTACTGGCTATGTTTTCCACACACCACATTCTTACAGAAATATTATTTGCATCATAATCCATAATCATAATGAATAATAATTAGTTTTCCATATGAGTAGCAACCTAAGTAGTCGAAGTAGCCCCATTTTTCGAACTAAAGGACTGGAGTATTAGAGTATAGCGTTTCCTTTTCGTGGAATCTAAGAATAACGAGGAAGAAATGCGTCCAAAGAAAGACAATTCTTGCCTGTTGACTTATTTTTTGTAACTACTATAACAACGGCATATGTGAAATAGAATGACTACACCAAGAAAGACATTTTTTTAGAAGAATAAGTCTTCGTTACAGACTAATGTTGTATATAAAAAATGAAAGGCAAAGTCAGGTCGAAATCGTAGGAATCCCAGGCTCTATTTCTTGTTTTCGATATCTTTAATCCTTCTCTACCTATTTATCTTGTTTATCTTTGATAGACGACGAAAAAATAAAGTAAGCAAATCAAGAAATAACCACGCCCGATACCGGAAGTACATAAAACAGGGATTGGCACAAAAAGCTGATAGAATGAAGGCAAACCTCTTATTATATATATATGTTTGGATTTTTCTTATAAAGGTCATCGTCATCTTTATTCTTCCTCACTCTCCTTCTTATCGAGCATAGAATACTGTGGGAATAGGTAAAATTTTCTATAGTCTCCCTTAAAGCTTACAGAATGACTTCTTCAAAATAGAATCTAATCTAGTAAGAAATATAAATTGATGTTCTTTACTGAGTTTCTCGCTACGATCCTTTTTTATTAGACTCTATCTCTTTGTTTTTATTTATCTTTCCTGCCTCTGATGAAATTTAGGAAGAAGAAACGTATTGCCTCTAACTTCTCTTTCTCTCAAGGAACTCTGCCACCTAGAAAACTAGATGATGACCAGTTATTCGAATATAAGTCCATCTTAACTAACATTATTTTTCAAATACATTCAACTACCTGGGAAGGAATAAGGGAGGAAGAGATTTATTTATTGAGAGAAGAAAATGTAATAGCTTTCTTTATATTTACATATAGCATACGAAAAGTACTAAAAAGCAGGATTCCTTCTTGAATATTAAATGAAAGGCCTTCTTAGAGACAGGTAGAGACAAGGACCGTAACAATTCCTAGTATTTTTCGTCGTACATGATTTTCCTAGATCATCCATTCCGTACTACCACTGGTAAGAGAGAATGTCACATCCTAATTAATAGCTGAAATCTATAAGAAATAAGTATCTTAGTAGTGCCCTTAAAATATTATAGTATAAATGTGCTTGGAATGGATTCTGCGAAAAAATGGAATCCACTAGGTAATGATTGGGTCCGCGTCAGGTCTTTTCTGCGAAGACTTTATAAGAAGTTTTCTCTAAATTATGCTATTTCTTTATGTATTATTTAACATTTAACCCTAAATTGTAACGAGTAGACCATCATAAAAGCCAAAAAGTTTCGTAATATTTCCTCTTTTTATATTTTCTTTGGACCTAGGAATATACTTTGTTTTTTGTAACCACGGATCAGCTTTTTGTAAAGAAAATAAAAGTTCCTAAGCTCATTTCACTTCCAAAACATGTGGCTCAAACACCATGAGTGCATTCCCAGTATTAAAAGTCATTGGACTTTACCTGCAAGGAAGAGGGGAATCAAGAAATTATGGGAGAAATTAAGAAGATTGAAACTACATCTGAGACATTGGAATAAAAATGTATTTGAAAATATTTTTGAACAAGTGAAAACACAGGAGGATTTAGTACATAAAGATGAGAAAGAGTATCAAGATCATAGCACCCCATACAAGCTCCTCAAGTTACAAGAAGCTTCAGCTCTTTTCCAAGAAATACTTGAAAGGGAAGAATTCTTTTGGCATAAAAAAGCAAATCACAGATGGAAAGTGGAAGGGGACAGGAATACTAAGCTTTTTCATGAAGTGGTGAAGAGAAAAAGAAGAAAAGCTAGAATATTCTCAGTTTCAGATGCATGAGGTGCAGTTACTGGTCAGGATAAATTGAAAGCATCAACAATTTCCTACTTTACATCCATTCTGGCAGAGCCTACACCAATTACAGACAATCCAAGCTTTGAAAACATTCCTTCTATTATTATTGAGGAGATTAACCTGCAGCTATGTAAGGTACCTGATTTAGAGGAGATTAAACAAGTAGTCTTCAACTTTAACAAGGATGCATCAGCTGGTCCAGATGGTTATTCAACAATGTTTTATCAGGAGTGTTGGGATATTTTGAAAGATGATATATTGGGAAGCAGTAGAAGATTTTTTTAGGAAGTTCTTTACTCACAATTAAGTGACTAAGAGTGTGCTATCAGTTATCAGATATACAAACATATATAATTTTTA
>JAYMSO010000030.1:0-18499 GCA_036897175.1 Plantago depressa | reverse complement strand
TAACCTAAAATTCTTAAAAGCAGAAGTAACTCATGACATTGTTTTTACTTATGTTGTTTATACTTGCTAACCAAATTCTTTCGAGCTAGAATCGATGTAGATAATTCCTTTTCACTTGTACTTTTTTCGGGTTTTTCAAAAACTTTTCTACTCTCAACACAAGAACTTCCTATAATACTTACTACAGTTAACCCAAGGTCTTTCCTTGGAATCTCAACTAGGTAATCCAGAGTATTTTCTTAGGCTCAAAGATTCTTTTAAATTAGCTAAACCTTACTTTATTATATATATATAATAGAGAAAGAACTATAGGACACTTTTTTCTTTATTTTTTCCAAATCCAAATAAATGTAAGGGAGAGGGTTTCTTTCTTTTCTAGGAAAACGTAAGACTCATAGCACAGCAGTCCTAAGTTAAGGGAAGACGGATGAAGGCGAAGGTCTAAAATGAAATGTTATAATATAATAACAAAGGATATATTGTTAAGCATTCGTTTAAGATAATCTTCTTTTAATAATTCTTATAATAATTTGTTTAGTTAGCAGTATATATCCTTCCTCTGTCAAGTAATTATCCCAGGCTATTTATTAAATAAGGGGCTGAGTTAGTAGATTCGATAACCCGTTAATTCTCGTAAGGAGCGAATCTCTGTCTTTTTTTAGTTCTTCAGCGACTCTTTTCTTATTTCTCTTTCTTCTGAGAATCATCCATTGCAAGCTTTCTCCTTTCTTTTATCTAATAGAATTCGTGTATCCTACTGTACTTCATCATTATATCATTATATATATAATATACCGGTGTAGTACGGATTTGTTGGTTCTCACCTATGCAGTTGTTAATCTCTATATAGAGGAGCTTCTAGTATTTCCAGGCTTTCTGTCTAATTTCTAAGAAAATGTTTTGTTATATATATCTAAGAAGTTTATCTATTATAAGTTATAAGTCTGTGGTAAGGTAATAGAAGATATATGCCAGAGTCGTACTTAAGTGTTGCTAGTAAACATTATTTCTCGTCACGTTTGTATGGGGAGTCTTCGTTACATAACAGTAAAAAGAGTTAAAATAAAATCTGTGGATTTCTTCTTCTTATATATTTTCTCTTATGTTTCTTCTTTGATTCTTATAGGTCGAACTAGAAGCGAGAAATAACAAATTGTGGTGTTGTCACTGAGAGTGTAGAAGCGTTTGTATATTTTTCTTTTAGAAAACCCGATACATTTCATTTTTTAGAACTTCCAATAGTGCTTACCTAACTTACAGAATTATCTTCTGGATCTGACCTAAATTATAACATGTATTTCTCTATCATTATACCTAATAAGCTACTAACCTTTCTTGGATTAACAGCCGTCTTTTTTTTATGTCTCTAATTAATAGTTGAGCATATCTAAGCTTTCTTCTGTCAATTGTATATTTCACGAATATTCTAAATATGTTTGTATGCCATATATATGTCCCTTAAATAATATCTATCTTTGTAGTAATGATGTAGCTACTTACTAAATCTTTTCAATACGTACATGTTTATATCTTATAATTATGATTCAGTCATAAATTATTTATTATTCCTCTATCTTTTTATTCTGTATCTTCCGTATTGTATCTTCCGTATATATATTACGTATACGTTTACTTCTTTTTTCCAACCAAAGTTGGTTATTGGAAATATTTTCGTTTTAATCTCATATCTATTTCGTATATAATAGGAACATGCTTGTACTTTTTCTCAAAGAACTCTGTATTTTCAACAATAAAAAAGAATAACTACTTCTAAAAATAGGTACTCGAGGGCATGGATATGCTAAGAATGAAGAAAAGAAAGGAAGTAGAGTGGGTATTTATTAGAAGGGGCTGCTCAAAGGAACGAACGAAGTATAAGAATATAAAAAATAAGTATATAAGCAGATAAAGAATATCGCGAGTACTTGGAGGAAGACAAGGCACCACTTTCATAGTATTTATAGTATATATATAATAGGGAATAGTAAGAAATCTTACAAGTAGATAGGGTCTGAGATATGAACGGTTAATAAATAATCCACAAGAGATTCTTTTACGCACAACTGCATGTCATTTATGGAATATGCTCTAACACTTTATACTAGCCCAATGAATCATAGACCTATTGTTAAAATTACGAACAAGGCAATAAAAAATAGAAATAATAGGTTATAAGGAAAATGTGTATTTCTTCCTTTGCCTTATAATGTTAAGTACAAAAGTGGATAAATATAAGTATAACGTTTTGCAGCAAGATTGGACGTCATAGAGCATTTTATAGTCAAGGAAAAGAATGAATAATGCAGGGATCTCTTAAATTAAATTGTAGATATGGGTATCAAATTAAGTCGCCAAGGAAAGAGGTGATCTTTTCCGAGGGGGGTATGGGGGATAGATAACATAAGGAAGTCACTTACAGATAGATTCAGCGGCATTTCACACGCAAAAAGTCCTTTTCAAGTACGCGTTTCCAAACTATAGTAGAGAATTGTAGAATATCCTGCGCCTTCATTAATAACTAGAAGAATATTAGTCTATGCATTTCCTATTCTATGGGAAGACAACAAACACCAAAAACATCAAGAGGACCCAACGAGACGAGTTGTGCTAGGATATCTCTTTTTTTTACTTCTTCTGTATTTACAAAAATTGTTTAGGTATAATCTATCTTCATAATCCACAAATTTCATAGATAAAACTTGTAGTTCATCCGGAATAATAAGTACCTAGATCGTCACATATTCTTCTAGTTTAACGTAATAATCAAAATCACACAGACATATAATAGAAAAGAATATAACAAACATTCTTTCTATAAACAAGGAATTACCTAAGTTGGTTATATAATATGTAATATAGACCTAGGTTTCTATTCTAGGGCATGTACTCAGTATAGATAAGCGAGTACTCTTTCCTTCTTTGGTGAATAAAATCCCGGAAGTCATGCATAGTAGTTAGTTTAGTAGACTTGGTCATTTCTGTAAGTGATTGTGTATTATCAATTCTCTACGGCTAAGCTAAGAATATAATATCCTTTACTCTTTTTTGTCTTTTACGACTTCTTATTTTGTAATTTTCCACTTCTCTTTATTTATTACTTACGTACGAGCACTAACTTTTATCTAATATGATTAATAGAATATGGTATAAAAAGTTTTCTTCAGAGATATTAAAAGTATCCTTATCCAAGAATTTATCTGTAGCAAAGGCAACTAATAATTAATTAAACTATATAGGGATTCTATAGAATTTATAAAAACTTAGGAATATTTCTTCTTTACAGGCAATTATTTGTTACGCAAGACACATTTGGTCCAAGATTCGAAGACATTATCTCCTCCTTTAATTTTGTTTGGACTATATTACTTTGTCTCACTTTGTATAAATTCTAAGTAACAACTACTTGGTTTATGCGCGCTAACCTTTTTTTCTTAAATATCATTTTATGAATGAGGAGAGATATATACACTATTTCCACCAAATCCATTTTTTGTTGAGTCATTTAATGCACCTCATTTTAGCCCGTTAGTTAGCATGTAGACATCATGGAATTCATCCTTTCTAAAATATGTTGTAATTGCTTTTCAAGGTCACCTTGTTTTTCTTTGAACAAGCATCGATAAAGGATTTTCATTTATATAAAATTATCAAAAAAGAGAATATAATAAATAAAAGGAGAAATCCTTGTTGTTATAAAGAGTCTAGTCTAATAAATAGAAAGGGTTCTAATAATATAAATATAAAAAGAAAACATGATAGAGATATTGGTTATAACTAAAAATATGTATAATATAAAATAGTCCATGCAGATCATTCATTTATAAGAGGAATACCTAAAAATTCCACTTTTTGGGCATCCAATCTTACAATGCATAAATTTTACCTTACTAAATAAAGTCTAAATCCCTAGGTCATAAGATGTAAAGTCAATAATTTTTTTATTTCTAAGCAACAAGAAAAGAAAGACCGCGTAACAATTTACAGCATGGAAGTCTACGTATACTCGTATTTGATTTCTCGCATCGCATTCAAGGAGACATGAAACAAGAACTTCTTATCCCATCTCAAGTAATATAGATCATTAGATCAGAAAAGAATAAGGATTCAAGCTTCTTTTTTTAGATGCGCTGGAGGATAAAGATTCATTCGTATCGTAGCAAAAGAGTACCAACAAAATACAAAGTTTTCTAATTCGTACTTAAAGTTACATTGAAGACTTATACTATATTGGTTATTTGAATTGAATACTTTATAGATTAGACAAATCGTCATATACCCTTTGATTTAAGTGTTAGAAACATATACAAGAATTCGAGTATGCGTACGAGTAGTTACTTCTTCTATCTATAATTTAATTGGCTTAGAGTCAGGAAATGATATATATATTGTTTGAATCCTTATTATATAAGATAAGATGCATAGTCCTATGTCTAGAAAGATTACTTTTGGAAGACTAATTAATTTTATTAATCCTCTCAGTAGTAAAAAGATCTAAGCCCAGCTATTTAGAGACTAACAAATAATGTAATAAGCAAGAAACAAGAAATCCCACCCTTCCTTCTATTTTTTATACTATTCAATAAATCTCCCTTTAATCCTATTATAGATATAGTACGTAAATATCCTAGATAACCTTTTAGAAAGAAGAGAATAAATAGACAGGTGTACTTATATTTTTCATGTAGATAGTAGACTAATCAGAAAAAAAAAGTTGCTTTGTACTATAATAAATATTGTATTACAGTTACCAAACATAGCATACTAAATGTTCTGATTTATTTATTTATTCCCGAAACATTAAATAAAACAAGCCTAGAATTATAGATCTAGAACTAAGTCCATTCCATATTCTTGGCCCAATCGATTCGATAACTATAAATACAGAATTTGTAACAATTCCTTCTTATTTAAAGGGACTCTGGAAGGGAAAAGCGGGGCAGATATAAGAAACAAGGAATTCTATTCTTACCTAGTTAATGTTTTAGAAAGGCAATATAGAGTAAGTATATTTACAAAAAAAAGATAAATCATTGATTGTGAAGACGAGAAATTTCCAGCTCAAAAGACAATTTCATTTTGATACTTAAGTGTCCACTACCATATATTGAGAAAGATGATATTCTATTATATAGTTCTTTGCGCTAACGAGAAAAGAATCGAATTAAATTAGCTAAGCAAAAATGTCAAATTATACTATTCTGCGTGAAGGAGTTTGTTAGAGAGGATAAAGCTTCGTGACTTATCGCGGCATATAAGTGCTTTCCGATCATTTCTATTATAAAATATCTATTATAAGAGCGAATATCTCTGTTGTGTAGTTGTGTATAATGACTTCTAGAAATGTAAAATGAAAATATAAAAGACATTTATGTATCTATTTTATGTATATATAGTAGCCATCAGCGTATAGTACTGCAGGAAGTTTTTGTCGAAAATGTATGTTTAGAGCCAAAAAGCGGAAAGGAAATGTTAAACATCATATATAATATTCGAAATTTGTTTGGAAATAAGAATATGGAAAGATTGAAAAATAGAATATACAAAGGCAGTCTTGGATTCTGGGGGGAATAAAAAGGGAAATGCCTACTCTAGCTCCCAAAAATAAAGTCAGTTAGTAGAAAGAAGAGTCTTGAGCCCGAAAGAACTAAATACAAATCCGAAAGAGAAAAATAATTGTAAGAGTTAAAAGAGTAAGAAAATATGTAACATACATAATTGGGCCTCCTCCTTTATCTAATATATAAAAGTTTATTACCTAGTTAATGTAAGAAAGAATAAGAAAAAAAGAAACTATTTAGTAGCAGGATTTCATTTAGATTAGTAAGTGGACACCCATCTAGTCGTACTAGATTTAGCTTAGCTTGCGTTGTGTTACCCTCGTTTATGTGTTGGATCTTCTTAACCTAAAATTCTTAAAAGCAGAAGTAACTCATGACATTGTTTTTACTTATGTTGTTTATACTTGCGAGTACTTTAGTGTACTCTTATCTTAATCTTAATAAAACTAATGTGCGCATCATTCTATATTCTTTTTGAGTAAGTTGAGTAGCAATACATATGAAGAAAAAAAATCTTATAGTGGATAGCGGGGAATAATAAAGAAAAGCGAGAATAGGCGCATTCTAGGTAAGGAAAGAAAACTGATGTATAGATTGCTTAAGGTAGAAAATACAGAAAAAACTCTCCTTAGATAAAATAATTGCTACAAAACAGTCCAGAATTATTAATTTCTTAGAATATGACATTGCTGCAACTACTCCATATCCTCCCGGCATATTATATGTAAAACATTTCGCTTATATGTAAAACATTTCGCTTATATGTAAAACATTTCGCTTATTTCAATTTAAGGGATACGCGGATTCTAAGGGGAAGGGCTTACAAATATAGAAGATTATATGCGCAGGATTTGTATTATTCATACACAAACGCCGGTACGACACTTAGAGTGTTATTACATAATCAAAGCATAAACAAAAATACTTAGAAAATCTACAGTTCTTCATGTAGAAATTGTTTCATTCATAGAGATAGATAAAAAGCAGTATTAGGTCTTAGTTTGTAAATTTGTAAGTAAAGATTTAGTCCTCGAACTTACTAGAAGAGAAAAAAACAAAGCATAACTTTTAATAAATTTAAAATAGAACGTTATTTTGCATGTATTTTGTTATTATATCTTTGACGGCCAAGCAAGAAAGGAAATATATATATATATGTCTTAGAACTATCTTTTGTTTTATATTTAGTTATTAGGTTGTAGGCAGTTTTAGTCAATTTAAGAAGAGTCTTGGAGCCTAAAGAAAAAAGTACAGGTCATCTACCCAGTTTCTCGTGTTTGTCTATTTTTCGTAAAAAGCATGTCATTTGAGGTGTTTATTATATTATCTTGGATTACTTCCATGTAACCATTAGGCATTGGGTTGGGGTGGTCCTATAGCTTCGTCTTAATTTATCGCCCTTTACTTTAAGTCCGAAAACCCGCATAATGAGAAGCTTACCACGTTGGCAATCATATGATTCTTTGTTGTTTCTCTAAAAAAAAGAGTAAAGATAGCAATAAGATACTCTAAATAGACTCCTCTAAACTAAAAAGTGGGAAAAGGATTCCTTGCTGCTTGCTCAGCAAAAAAAAATATATATACCAATTTAGTCTTTTAATCAAACATGAATATAATATAGGATTAAACCGACTTTGTTAAATTTCTTGATGTCGTGTCTTAGAAAAGGATTTTTTGTGTATTCAATTATTGTAAGGTACAGAAAAGACTATCTCCTAGAACTGGATGAATAGTTATAACAACAGAAATGAGAAACGAAGGAAAAAGAGAAATCGAACTATTGACCCATGCATAGAGCATTACCAAAAAGGACTTATTACGTATGTTATATTGCATGTAGCAAAACAGGCAACCAAATCCTTATTTATCTATTTATTATTCCCATATAGAAACTTTCTATTTCCAATAACTGTATCCTTGACAATCAACAAGAGATATGTTGTTTTCTTATTATGTCCTTCTTGTGAAAAGAAGAAGCAGGGTCTACGTTTACCTTTACTTCTTCCTATACAAACTATACAAACAGTACAAGTACAAACACCGTCGGGACAACACAACAAACAGTTGGAAAGATGAGAAGTTTAAGTGCCGAACACACGTATATAGAAAACACAGTAAACTATTCTAAAGAGATACATGAATTTTCTATTAAGTAGGATTAACTATATATAATTGTACTAAAAAAAAGAAGGTACAGAAACGAAGACAGACTAAAAAAAAGAAGGCAATCCTTAGTAAATAAAGAAGTAAATAATATACAAGGTATAAGTTAGGCATACCGAAACATTAACCAGTATTCTCAGTCTAAGCAGACATCTAGCGGTGCAGTATAAAGTAGAGGTCTCGAGAAAGAATAATACATTTATGCATTATATAAATAGATTTCAAAGGAACATACCTTAATAGCTGTATTCGTACAAAACATTGGTCCATCTACTCATCTATATACTCATATAATAATTGAAGGAGGCAAAATACTTTAATTCGGAAAGTATACAATTCTCTCTAGAAACAGGCTTATTATACGAAGAGTGGCAGCGTCTATTATTATTATTCGTCGTTCATATTCTAATAAAGGCCTAGGCTTGGAAATAGGATCATCCTTCGGAGCTGTTAATTTTTTCGTCTGAGATGTTTACTAGAATTATGTTGGATTACTGTCAAGCCCACTGAAAGAGGAGCCACCTTGTTGTTATTGTTGTCTTCATTGATATGCAGAATGTTATCAGTCACCTTGGAGAAGAAAATAATCTCTTGCAAAAACAAATATTCAACCCTTTTACTTATACAGACTTACACTCCACCAATTACAGCACGAAATTTTTTGTGTAGAACTAAAAAAAAGGGTAGTAAATCCTGGATATTGTAGAGTTATGTTACGAACACATATAAAGAAAAAAAAAAGAAAAGTCATTTGGAAATAAAAAATATTCTAGTTATCCAGGTTACTTGGTTATTCTGGGCGAGTGATTTTCTGGGCAAAATGCGCATAATTAGTATATTATTTTATTGATACAGGGTGTATCCTTTCTCTTCTCTGCGGATAACCTTTTGTTTAGTTTATATTAAAATTAAACATCATCTTGTGATTGTTTTTGTTACAACAACACTTATGCATCCCTCATAGTTCGACTCGTAGCGTATACTTTCTTCGTTTAGATATTACACCCATCCCTTTCTTTTAGAGTTCTCTTCTTAGAGGTATGTATCCATGATATCCTTCTTTTTCTTTCATGATCATAACCTCGAGTACTTCTTATTAACTATCTATAATAAGAAGGTTTTTTATAGTATAAATCTGGAGCTTCCTAAAGAAAAATCTACAAGTGCTGCTGTTGCTAGTCACTTATTTTATTTTTTCTCGTTCTATTTTGATTTGCTATACAATTAATTATTTACTTCGATTGGACATTATTTGTACATAGAAGGGAATATTTTCCTTATCCTGGCTTATCTTACATAGTTAGTTTCGACACAATTTGACTTGTATAGCTTGATTTATGAGCCCTAGCGTGCCATTAGAAATTAGATATAACCAATCCCCTAACTCTTTTAAGAAATTTAGAAGTCAAGGCTTAAGTTAGAAAGGTTTAAGTATTAGACGAAATAGAAATAAGAGAAAAATAGCTCTAGCTTAAAATTTATTTATAGATATTTCATATAATTTAGAAATGGATCTAAAAGAAAGGAGTTTTGAACCAAACAAAAGAAACTACTCTTCGAGAATCAGAAAATTCTATTTCTTATTTTTTAGTGATACTCCGGCATTATTTTGCTTGTTACTACGACTACTTTCATATTATCCCTTGTTTATAGCTTGATATAAAAGAAATAATAGAAAAGTCAAGGAAGACCAAAATGAAATAAAGCAGGAAATACAACGATTAGAACGTTTACCTTTGTTTTTGTTATGAGAAAATGCACGATATCCTTAGACATTTGTTCAGCTGTGTTAGCAAGGATACCTGCCGAAATAACACCAACCAATCTTTATTATTTATACAACATTACTTTCTATGATTTATATGATAAAAAATCTTTTTTACTTTTTCATTTATTACTTAAGTTACTTAAGAGAAACTGAATGACCAAGCATGCTTGCAAGAGATGTAGAAGCAGTAAAGTATTCTAAGTAGCTAGGTACATGACATGAATCAAATGAAATAGTATTTTAGGATTATTATACTTGTTGTGTACTACTAATTCAGAAATATTATAAGAAACAAAAAGAGTAGAAGGAGAAATAGAAAGAGATAGAATTCATTATACTACTTATTTGTTGTAAACTATATTATATCCCAAAAGCTAGAAACCGTCAAGTAAAAGTAAAACAGAGCCAATTCTCGGCTCGGAAAACCCGTATCAGCATTATGAACAATTCTAAGTTCGCCATTTATTAGGGTTTGACTACTCTATAAGAAATTTATTTTAAGAAATAGTAATATTATATAAACTTTTTATCCCTTAGCCGTAATATTCATGAAAAGTTACCTTTGTGAACGAGAAGAAAAAATACCTGTTGGAATGGATTACCTTGTATACATAAATCTATATCTCGTTAGGCTTAAAACTTGAGAGGAATATAGATATATGAATGAAAAACTTTGCTGCCTTGGTCTGTACTTGAAAGAGTATCTGTAGTAGAGAAGAACAGTCCAAAACAACAATAAAATTTATATAAATAAAGGTATATAACTACTCTATCTGAGAAAAATGAGATAAAATATATTATGTGGGAATACATGAATTTTGTGAATGGAAATTCATGTGGATTCTAGCTAACTAAGAAGACAGAATAGGAAACAGATACTACTATTATTTATGAAGAAATACTAGGACTAGGATAAGCCTTTTGCATGAAGACTCCTTGCTCCTATTAGAAAAGAAAAGAGGAAAAGAAGAACCCTATTTGTTGAGTTTTTCTTGTCCTATACTTTACTATAGTTAGTTTGTTCATGAATCTAAGAAAAGAAGATACGCGCGATACTACATGTGTAAATGCTGCTAGTAACATACTATATATACTAATATGCCCTATGCTTTAGTTTACCACCGGAAAAATACGTCTTTTCTTTTTTTGATAATTAGAAATCTCTCGAAACAAGAAACCTAAGAATTTATCTTTCATTAAAGAGTCAAACCTCTCCATTGGAAAATATCTGATAATTGGTTACCCTTTTTTTTGTGTCATTATTTATTACTTCTCATCTTCATCTCTAGTTCGTCATATTCGCGAAAAGAACAATCGCCGAGTCCTAAAAATGCAGGAATTAGATTATTAGTACATTACTCTTAAAAGTATTGACTTATTTGCGTAATATGAATATGGCATGCATGGCGCTTGCTACTACCAAATAAGAACAAAGCTATACAGCAGTTACTAAAAAATATTAGAAAGCCTATAAAGAACATAAATAAATTATCTCATACCTTATATTTCTTATATTTCTTATAGAGTTCTCTCTTAACTAATCTTTCACGAGGCTTACAAACTATAAAGTTATATATATAATAATAAGAAATTATACCTTGAAATAGATGAAATAGAAAAGTCTTCAACTACTGATGTAGATGGAACATTCTAAATTTAGAAAAGTGCGTTGTCTAATATAATAGAATAGAATTTGCATATAAGAAATACCTCCCTCGATTATAGCCTGTAAGTTTTTTTGGGTGAGAAGAAGTGAAGTAAGCCTTGGACTATTGCTTGTAACTGAATACCTTTTTGGCATGACATAATGCGTTATTAAACAACTCACTCACTACTAAGCAAAGAGTTGTACATAGACAGGTATACCTTACATTATATGTCAAGAGAAGAGATATGAAAGACAATTCCTTTTTCTCTTTATATTAGAAAATTATCTACAAACAAGTTTTTCTTTAGTAGATGAGTTTGAGCTCTAAGAATTAAAAACTACAGGTCCAAATGAACTCACTCCCAAAGTTGACTATGAATTTGAAATAATCTTTTTGGTACTGATACATAATCTAGAGAAAATGAGAAAAAAAGAGACAAGTCAATTCCACTTAAAGTTTGTGTAATGAAAAACAGATTTTTTATGTATGTAATCATTGTTATTCTTATTTTAGTTATCCTCAGTTATAATCGGATCTCTGTAGAATATTGAATATTATAAAAGGCGTTATAGTTAAAATTAGAAGAGTCATATTGAGCCAAAGAAAAAAAGACCTTGGTGGTGGAACTTCTCATCTTTTACTCACGTCATTTTATACATTTTATAGTAAGCAATTCATTCTAAAAGAAAAAACTTAAGTATATGAAATTTCAAGCACCGGGTAGTAAGTAAACTCTAGTAAATATTCTATAGGAGAAGGTTATTAAGTTCTTAGTCAAAAAATATGTACAGTTCTTATAGCGGAAGAAAAAGTACTAGTAGTGCTACGGATTAGATAATTCTTTGCTTCCTGTGCATAAAATATTAAGAAGAAAACCTATAAGTGGAGACTATGTGAGTGATGAATCCCGTAGAGCTACTATGCATATATTATAGGCAGACTTAGAAGAGTTTCGGAGTTAATCTAATAAGTATACGTCTCTCCTCATTTCTATAGTTGTTCTATGAATAAGTTAAACTGGAAAAATAACTAACGATTTATTCCATCTCTTCCTGCAAACCACATAACAGTGTAAAATTCTATTCCTTCTTTTTTTTTTAGTCTACTTTTTTTTATTCGGGGGGGAGCTTTCTTCTTTTGTTTCAAGTTGACCTACAGCATTTCCTCTTATATCTTTTAATTGTTTGTATGTATCCTTATCTATTCATCTTAAGTATGATTCGTGATTCTTAACTCTTAGAAATTTGCTATTGCTTTTTGGTTTATTCTTAATGAGAACTTCTGAAAGGGTCATGATGCAAGAGACTTAGCACCAAATAAACTATGACTCTTATGAATGAGATTTGTTAATTACGAATAGAAATTAGAATATAATAAAATACGCCCAGAAACACTAAAGAACTGCCGTTGCCGATTACATTTGGTTATAGGAATCCAGTAAAAAGTAAATAGATATAGTGAGCAAGTACTTTGTATTACGAAGAAAACGACGGATGAAACCCGTATTATTAGTATAACAAATATGAAGTATAACAAGAAAGAAAAGAAAAAGAAGGCATTATCATCATATCTATTACAACACCTACAATGCTATGATGTTTTGTTTCTTCTCAACAAAGCAAAGATACAACATTATAGTATACCTTATTACCTATATATTATTACCTATATATATACTTTATACTTATGATTCATAACTATGCAACCCGGAAGAGTTTTTTATAAGTAGTGGGGTTGCCCTTCTATAGAAATAGTCTATACTTTACTTTTAAATTTAATAAAATTCTATTAGATTTCCTTAAAAAGTTTCCTTAAAAAGAGTAGTTGAGCCAAATAAGAAAAAAGTACTTGGGTTGGATTGCCGCATAAATTATTGATCTTTCGATATTGTTATGACTATTCTTTGTCACTACTATCCCTTAGAAAAGTAAGCAATGTATGATTTCTTATATCTATTATATCTATATAATTCAAAATAATTTGACTTGGATTAAAGTCTGGAATGATGGAATAAAGATGTATTTTAATTGAGCACCGCTATTAAAGCCGCTACCGTCACATCAAAGGCTATACATAATACGTAACTACATGCCTTAATATTTAACAATGAACAAAAATGAAAAGAAAATTATAAACTTCTAATCTCATCAAAGACAAATCCTAACCAATATACCTATCTGGAAATAAGTCGGGAGAGTCGAATAACTATTTATCAACACCAAAACCATTGTTAACCAAAAAGGTAAAAATTAATAAATACCTAGCTCCAAGTTTCATTTCTAAGAAATAACCAAGCCAAGTCTTTCTAACTCTGAAATAAGGCGGAAAAGATATCCTTGTATTATTAGTTCTGTGAAAAAACTACGTGTATTTAAAAAGGAGAGCAATGTACATATATACTCTTACCTGATTCATTAAACGTTCTATGCTAGATAGATATAAATATTTAATAGCATTTAGCATTCGACGAAATTCTTGTGTAATTGTAGAAAATACAAAGAAGCTATGTAAGAGCGAAGAGTAAAGGAATAAAGAGAGGACGTGGAGATATAAATACAGATAAAACAATATGGGTTCTGCGGGACAACGTAGCACTAACTAGAGAAAGAGGAGAAAGATTATACTCAATTATACTTTTACCTAGTAATACAACATATTGGACATAGTACATAGTAACGAATGAAATATATATACCCAAAGAAGAGAAGAACAACAAAAAATAGATCATAGAATAGGTAGTCGTCGATCAAAAAAGAGAAGCAAGTCCATAATTCACAAACAACTGTTATATATCTTTCTAGGGTTAGTTTGCTTGGGAAGAGTGTAAAAGAAATTCCTTTTTTCTCGATCATTCTAAATTCTCTACTTAAATAATTTTCTAATTTTCTGTACCTGGATTCCTCTTTACTTAATTAGCGTTAATTCTATTTTTTAGAACGTCCTTAGAATGAGGTCTTCCTTTGTTGAGTTTAAATTGTACAGGCCTTCGACGTTACTTTACATCGACGCTAAAGAGCTCTGCCACTACTTACTTATTTAACACACTTATTAACACAAAGATATAGAAAATAACAAGATTCTGCCTTTTTGGGAAAGAATATTTTACTTGTAATTATAGCCACACAGACAGAAGAGTCCTACTTTCTTTTTTAATTTTATAATATATTTCTTGATTAGTCCTATTGGGTGGTGTATACCCCGTCTCTTTTCCTGGGGGTTGCCAAACAAACCAAATAGATTCATAAAAACTTTTTCTCCAAACTTCTAATAAATACTTTCTAGTACTCAAAGAACTACTTGTTTTTATACTGTAATTGTATTAACTGTTCTCTATATAGAATTTTTTGCTCGAACAAATACTATCTAGAATCTCTTGGAATGAATTTATAAAGAGAATATAAGGGAATAGGTCTAGTTTGTGAGGTAGACTATTTCTGATATTACTTATTAAAATGTTATTAGAAGAACCACTTTAGTTGGTAATTTACATATTCCTTCACGTGAGATTTGATGCCAAATATAGTGTTAAAGTAAAGGGGGTAGAAGCACTTCCCTGCCATGTGCAGTTAGCCCGAAGGTAGTATTGATCCCAACAAAATACTTTATTTAATTAAATTAACCTTGGAAGGTGTACCAAAATGTAAGCGTTGCACCAACCTAGACAAAATAAATATTATAAAAAGTGAGTCTACAGATATTTAAGAAAGAATAAGATATGAAAAAAGGAGATTCTTCGGGAGTTCGCGTATTATTTATAATTTATATTTTGAAACTACGAAAAGATCTACACATCAGTAACATATACTACATAGATTAATTAGGATAGAAATATATAAAAGACAAAACAAGAAAAACACAAGAACTAATAATATTTTCTTGCTGCACTCACATCACAGCCTCTAAGTATCTATTTATTTCGATATACAATGCAAAACCCGTACTTCATATCATAGTAATAGACTCACAACATAAATAGAAAAGGTAAAACTACTTATACTAAAATTCTTTAGGAAAATAATAAATAGGATCCAAAAGCTAGCCTAATTTCTAATCCTATGCTCATCTCGTAACGTAAATACTTCCTGAACAACGAAAGAGCACGCATACAACACAGAGTAAGTAACAAATAAGGGTAGATGAAACACAAAACAAGGTAGACTACAACATTAAAAATAACTAAACAAACAGTTGGCATATATCCCTTCCGAGCTCACTCATTAACATCCAGTAGAAGACTCATTTTCTTTGCACGCATATCTTGTGTTTATTATGGATTGGATTTAGAGAATTTCCGAGTTGTTTCTGCTTAGGATTTTGTATGGTTGACAGAAAAAAATAGATATAAAATAGTGTTTAGCTCGCGTTAAGTTATATTCTGGTATATGTCTTCAGCTTACTCTTGAGTTAGCCTATATATATAATAAGCCTATCCTATTTACTTTTAAGTTATGTCTTTCTTACTTACATTCTCTATTTTCCTTTTATTTTTTTATTCGGTATAATCTTGGTGCAACGTTTCCCTTAGATCTGCTTTTTCCTTCCTTAGATTCCCTGTTGGTTTTGAAATAGATCTATCTTAAAAAACTTAATAAGTCATAAAAAACTAAACAAAGCGGCCTATAAAAAAAGATTTAGTTGTCATACTCTTACTGTTATTTTAAAAAAGTAGTAGTAAGATATACACCAAATACCGAAAAGGCCGGGAAGAAGGTTCCTCGGGAAGAACTACGTCTTCTATCCATAAGTACAGTTCATTTTACATTTATTACAGAATGAAATCCTCCTTATTACTTTTACTAATTTACTAAATAAAAGTTTTCTACATATTTTAACTTGGAATGAGTCATTCTTACGACGTGTGGGCGACTCTAAACTTTTCCAACAAGCACAAAAACTCTTGTATTGTATTCATAGAACCAAAGAACAAATAATATAGAATCCCTGTACTACCAAAATCTAAGGTAACATTTAGTGCAATGAATTCAAAAAAAAATAGAAAAAGAAATCCAACGGAGAATCTAGTTGTAGCAGACCCAGCGAAAAGGTCTTTAAAATTAGAAAGGAACTTATATCGATTTAAGTAGATTCTTTCTCTTTCTATAGGAAAACCGTCCTGGTAGTAAACTTTCTTCGCCTTCTTTATTAGATGATAAGTAGATAGAAAAAGTATTCTTTTACGCAAATATAGGGACTAACTAGAATACCTGAAAGAAGAAATGTTGTTACAAACTAGAGTCATAAATAATGACGCTGATCCACACAATGCTTTAGTAGACACAGAATCATAGAATCCAAGGGAGAAGAAAAAAACTATACTTTTCCGCCTTTTAGTTAAACATTACTTAGATTAACTTAGATTATAGACGTATCCTGTTTAGTTTAGTATTGTAAGAAACATGAGTTTTCCTTGATAGATACAATTGATCTTTCTTTTTGCATCCTAGTAGTTACTTACTAGTTAGTAGATAAGTATGCACACTAGGCTCTTTCCACTCGGCAATAGAATTGAATACGCATTAGATTTTATATTCTTTCTTCTCTTCTGCTTTTTTTATGAAATATGAAAATCAGCTAGTGTTATATAAATGCTTCAAGAGGAAATGGTTATACAGGTAAGAGGAATATCCTATGTAAAAAAAGTAGGTATGCTAGTAAAATTACAAGGTGTAGAATAATCAGTAAGAAATCTTTTTTGTAGGTAGAAATCTAGAAGTACTCTAAACATTAAAGACAGGTCTTTGAGATTTAGTATGCCAGATAAATTAAGAAAGAATGATTATATGATTATAGAATCCTTTCCCCGCACACTAAAGGGAATCACCATAATGCCCCACTAAGAAAAATAATAGAAACTTAAAAAAAAAAGTAGAATTTCTAAAACAAAGAAAAGAACCAAATACTCCAACTACCAAGTATTATAGCCCAAAATAATTTGTTTACTGTATTAGGAAGAATTGATTCCTCAAATTGATGAAAAGTAAAAGCTCAAAAAAGTATGATAAATATGGATATAAATATAGAAAGTAAAAAAAAAAAAGACTAGGAAGTACTGTAATATAACAAAGACATGGCAAGCTTTAATATTATTTCTCGTTAGTATTTATTTTACATTGTGTATAGTAGAAAATGGTATACTTGTAACCACGATTAGATTGGAGAAGCCTATCCTTGGAATTTAGCTATTCTTATTTTTTTACTATTAGACAAAATAGGAGTTCTCAACGAAGATCCATTCAATTCGATACGTAGCACTTAAACTTAAACACAATATAAAGGTCCCAAAGCTGCTGATCTCTCTTCTATATTGAATTCTTCCTTTATTAACTTAATTAATTAATTAAGACGGGGTACATTATTTTTTGAAAAGCAAAATCTTGTATGTAATTTTCTATTTTTGATGACTTTTAGTTACTTCTTTATACTGCGATCTATGTGTGAGAGAAACCCAAAAAAGAATCTATATAATTATGTACATACTACGTGTTACATAATACATAGAAAAATGGCAGTTTACATCTTAGTCCTAAAACGAGAAATCTAATTACTTATATATACTTAGCTTAGCCAGTTGAAAAAGATTCATAGGCATTACTTACTTTATAGCAAAGACAGAAAAAGACTTCAATTACCTCGTTGACTTAGTTACAAAAAAAGCAAGTAAAATTTGTAAAGATTGATTTTCTTAGCTCTAAGAAAGGAGCCGTATTCCACACGCCTATGATTCTATCTATAAGCACCTATAAGGAAAGTCAAAGAAGTTTTAGATGCGCCACCAAGTTTGCCTCTTCTATTTTTTTAACTATTTAAATAGAATCTCTTTGAGTACTTTGTTATAAGGTTAATTATACAAAAACTAGAGTAGAGTTTTCTAAAAAGAAAAAATATGGACTTCCTCTTGCATTTGTTGAGAACTTTCATTCATTTATGTTTGGAAATAAGTGCGCCACGTGAAATGTTTTTGATGTTAGTAATCTAACTGACTAAAGCCGCCATCTATCTACTTCGCCTATACTTCTATCTTTTTTATAGCAAGCTTTCACCGATTAGATGAGATGCACCCGAAGAACTAAAAGATCCCGACGAAACATTTTCCTTACTTGTCCTTAGTTTGCAAAAACCTACCCCTGAAAAAAAGCACTGGCATTAGAAGCAGTTCATTTTGATAATAAACTACGCCTGAAATGTTTCTTATTTTATGTTAGATTATTATGTTAGATTATCTCCTCGGATTGAATTAGTCTTGGCTCTTTCTCCATTTCTCTTAATGATCCACTCTTACTCTTTTTCTAATCACTAAAATCTTGGTGCAACGCATAATACATAAATCAATAAAGTAATCTAAAGGGAAAATGGAATCCTAG
>JAYMSO010000029.1:0-18747 GCA_036897175.1 Plantago depressa | reverse complement strand
ACAGTGACTGGCTCTTCTTTTCTTTAGTCATAAGACACAAAAGCTACCGCTATCTCTTCATTTTTCATATTTACTTTCTCTGGATACGGAGGACACGAAATTCTCCATTTTAGGGATACCTACTTAAGTTATTAAGTAATACTACATAAAACAGAAATAATAAGAAGCCGTTCTTCTTTTTTGTAAAGCACTAATAAGGAAGAAGCACGTATCCAAAAGCATTAGAAATGAATATAAGTATCAGTCTAAGAAGTAAAGAGAAGTTCTGTACTATAAACATCCCCAAAAAATTGTCTGTGTTTTCCCTCACCTCAGCCTGTCTTGTTATTAATTGTTTAGATATGACTTAAGCTAGACCTTTTACATTATTGTCTTCTAGAGTCACATGTTTTTTTCTTTGGGATTTTCTCGAAAACCTAACCGGTACAAGGTTTCTTTTTTCCTTGTCGATTCTTAACAACAAAGTAACTGACCCCTCCCAATTTCCATAGTATTCACAACAAGAAAGAAGTTTACTTTATTTAGCTGGATATAATAATCTCAAGCAGTCCTCCGAAAAACATTCCATAGAGGAAAAGAGTTTTTTGTAGGAAAAAGAAAAGGAAACCGCGCATTTATACCGAAACCAATTCTAGGGATTTCCTGCTTTTATGGTTTTATGCAACGTATACTTTTCTTTTCTTCTTTATTTTTCTTTTGAATTAGATTGTGGATTAGCCAAGTTTTCGTTCTTCTCGACTGGCTTCTAACTTTTTTCATTCTAGGAACAGTATATTACTATCCACTCTATTCACTTACTTAAATATTAAATAAAAGGTTAGGTACACGACGGTATTAAAACACTCTAGCTGGACCTTGAAATAACCTTCTTGTCGTATAATTATTACGGAAACAAGGTCAACACGTTTGAAATAGAAACTGTTAGAAAGGGTTATTTACAACATTACCAAGACGAACTGCAAAAACATAAATTAGAATTTCCTATGCCTGTAAAGTTACTGCCTCTACTATGACTCTATATAAGTTGGACTAGTTAAAGGAAATAGTTAGAAAATGTAGTTGAAGATATGTCGTTACTACCTAGCATAGGAAGGAAGCAATTATGTATACAATTAAAAAACAGGCTTGACTTAATCAGATACTTTCATATGAAGTCGTCAGTAGTACAAAAAAAAGAATCTACTTCATAATATTTCAATATAGGTTTTCTTTAATAAGGCATTAGGAAGAGTAGCTCGCCAATAGTTATATTACCGAAAAATACAAGGTAGATCCACAAAAGGGTGTTTCCTTATATATCATGTATGAGGAAAAATATCCAACCCAGCAAGAAATTAATTATTTTAAACTTTTGTTATATAGCAGTATACTAAATATAGGTCTGTAGAAAAGTTTTGAGCTCAATCTTATGTGGGATAATTTGTCCTTATCTTATTAAACGTGTTCCAAAAAGGTTTATTTTTGGGGCTTGTAAGAGCACGATCATCACATATATTACCAAAAAGATCTATATTTAACCGGAAATCGCAGCCAGAATCCTATGTACTTTTCCTTCCTCGAGTATCTCTCTTTTATTTTGGATTGTTCCTTATTTCTATTTAGATTCTATTTAGAGCCCGCCAACTCTTTAGTTAATCCGATATTTGGTATTTGTTGGTTCTGTGCTGTGATTACTTATATTATACAAGATACAAGACGTGTGCGTGCAATCCTCATTATAAGCCCTTACCTTCCTTCTTGGTTTTACGTGTACTACTTGATCTTTCATTGTCTTTATTTAATAAGAATTAGCCAGATCTTGTAACTACCTCCCCTTTTTTTATGATGAGAGTTAGGTTATAGGACCAGACACGAAGTGTACACGAGATTTATAACAACGTGGGGTCAAAGCAAGAAGAGTAAGTAAAGGAAGTAAGGATATTATAGTGTACTTATACTAGATTTCTCGGCAAAAAAAGGGGAGATGGCACCAAATGAAGGATAAACGTTTTCCAAACCAAAAGCTTATGTTTTATTTTTATTTCTATAATAAGGAGTAGAACACTAAAGTATTTTCGTGCAATGATAGGACAGGAGTATATTCCTGAGGAAGAAAGGAAAAGATATCAAAGTTGAGACAATTATCCTAAATTCTCGAAAGGAGGGAATCTTGATTTTTATTACTAATTTTTATTACTTAGTAGGGCTAGAAGCGTGCCTATCACGAAATATAAAACTAAGGATAGTAAGTATATGAAGG
Source organism: Plantago depressa (assembly GCA_036897175.1). Classification (NCBI taxonomy): domain Eukaryota; kingdom Viridiplantae; phylum Streptophyta; class Magnoliopsida; order Lamiales; family Plantaginaceae; genus Plantago; species Plantago depressa. The sequence continues at coordinate 16,508 of JAYMSO010000029.1, read as the reverse complement.
CCACCAACTAAATTAACTATAAGGAGAAAGCACAAGTTTTTGTGATCGCGGCGTGCACTTAATATAAAATATAAAAAATCGAGGCAAAATAGACTCATCATATAACACAGCAGCAAATAATATAAACACAACAGAGAAACAAAGGAAATTCGGATTTAGTTCTTAGGGTTCAAAAACCTATCTGACGAACTATAAAATTCCAGTCCCTTTTTAAGGAAGGAGATCCTCTATTGCACATATTTCAAGGCACGGAAACTTTTTTATGATTTTAAAGGCTGTCTACAGCCAGGTTCTCTTTCTAAAATGTGTCTAGGATGGTCCATCAAATTAGTTAGATTAAGTTCGATATGCTGTAACATCTCTCAGTTCTTGGCCTTCCAAATTTATATTTATTTATCAGAGTAATTGCAGGTTATAGCTTATTTCTCCTTGCTTATTATTATAAAGTAAAGACAAAATTCAGTAGAATGAATACTAGACAACTACGATTTCCGTCAAGTATTTAAGGGCTACAACATTCAGATTTTATTAAAGGAATTACTACAAAGCCTACCTTTCGAAAACACAGAACACAATTTAGTATGGACCTCAGTAAAGACTGTAAAGGATACACACCTTAAATTCTTTCTTGTTGAACTTTATATCAATCTCATTTTTAAGGGGGATAAACTAAAAAAAATGAACCTACATGACAGTTGGTAGTTAGTTAGAAACTGTTTCGGATTTTTCTGCATATACTCATATACTCTAGAGTTTCCTGCGAGTGAGAATCTGTTTGAGGAGATAAATGACAAGGGCTTGGTGTAGCGCACTTCTATTTAATAAAGTTTATAAGGGGATGTTATCAAGAAGTTACCAATACATGGTTGTTGGGAACAAAGCTCGATCCTGGAAGACAATTTATTATAGCTTACAAAAGACATATCTCATCATCCTTTCTTAGAGCAGAGTACTGTTGTTAGACAAAAGAGGTATACATTTTTTTATTTAGAATAGAATTAAGAAAAGTTATTCACGATTCTAAGCATTTTTTTTTGCTTATTATGTAAGAGGGCAGCAAATAAGCAGCTATAGTTGTGTTGTATATACAATTTCACCTTCACTTAGTAATAGGAACTATAAAAGCGCATACAACATTTTATGTTACTACTAGTAAACAATCTACTCTACCCAGATGAACTTTAATCCTAGGCATTTCTTTAAGTAACTTCTCTCCTCTTTTCTTTGATTCTATTTTTTGTTATATTACAGAATTCTAATGATGTCTTTCTTAATCCCTATACTCTTTACATAATACTATAACAAATACTACATAAGCTTAGATAGAATTCTATTACTAAATACTTAAAGTACTAAAGTTGCTATTTAGATTAGAAATGAAAGAGGATCTCATATGAAATAGATTTTACACGCGTTATTGCTAATAACTTATAAGGAAGCTATTGGTGTTTGGGTAGAATAATTACTGGCGGCATAGAATCATAAAAGTCTCTAATAAAAAATGGTTAAGGGTAGTACACAAAGAGATAGAACACAAATAGAATTACGTAAGTCACAAACAAGGAATTTAAATATTCTCATAAAAGACACAGAAAGGGATTACCCTAATAAATAGAGTACTATCTCTTGTTCTCTTTGCTCTATACTTAGTAGAAATTAATCTTATGTATAGTATATCCTAGCATAGTTTTTTTTTTTTAATAATAAGTGTTCTTTGGGATGCCTATAAGAATCTAAATTTGCTTACTACGAAGTTCTACCTTCTCTTTGCTACAAAAAATAAGTAAGAAGATATGTGAAGAGTACATACACTGGTATAGGTATTAAAAGAGATAGAAGTAAAAAAAAAGTACCACAATTACTTACTATGCCTTAAGTATTAAGTGTTGTGTAAGCATCTCTTAGGTTAAATTAAATAATGACCAGATGGTGTATAAATAAGAATAGATTCATAAAGGGTAAATACATAGAAAAAGGGAAAGAAGTCTCCGGCTATGTTAGGTCTAAATCAATTTGTTAGAAGTGTGCACGTTACCCTCTATATTATTTAAGTCTATATTCTTTTTTAATGTATGTACTACGCTTGGAAACTATATGGGATTGTACATAAGTTATCTTGGCACGCATCCATTTTTGGGTTCTAACTTATAAATTTGTTATTATACTGGGCAAGTTTACCTTATACCTTTTATCCTAGACTATATTTATTTGTATTACTTTACTTGTTTTGTTTTGGTTGGATCCTTTTTTAATACCCTTGCTAGGAACGAACAACTACTCATTTATTCATTTATTTCTACCATATACTAGTTACTAGTTCTTTTACATACAATGAATACATAAGTGAGACTACATTACATATTTATATTACATATTTATATTACATACTACTCAACAAAGAAAGAGGGAGTTATCTTTTATTATATAATACCCTAGGGAGAGCTTAACCAATAGAAGGTGTAAATCCATTACTTTTCTTCTAAATTCTACAAAATACAATTCATGAAACGAGAGGTAGCTCATTGGTGCAACGCTTCCTCTTTTATACCTTAAATCACTATACTTTTCATAGTAACTCCTTAGATTTTATATACAAATTCTTATGTTTCCTTGTATTCCTTTCTTTATATATTTTTAAACCACATCAATTTTCAGAGCAGAGACTTCACATGCATAGGGATAAGTACAAGATGAACAAAAAAGTCTAGTGAGTACACAATATATTCTTTTTACGTTTTTGAGTGAGATGAAAGGCGTATTAAAGATTCTACATACCATATTATAGCTAGCGAGGGAAGGTATACTACTTTACTTTGAGATATAAAGATAAGATTAATAGGTTAAAACAATACACTTACTTGGTTTAGAGCATAGATTATTGAAAGTTATATAGGGCGTCCTCCATCCTAGGAATTCATTCTATTTATATAGTGTATAGATATGAACATAATTAGTCACTAACCACAACAAGGAACATTTCATAGGGTGTAGTCGTCCTCTTAAGTTATACTTTCACATTAATTTGTATAATCTAATTTCACATGTCTTTCTATAGGAGAGTACTTAGGTAAAGGGTTATATTAGGTTTCTTCTCTTTCTTCTTTTAATTTTATCTTATAATCTTTAAGGTACACTAATGAGTATGCTTATTACACCAATATTTTATCTATGAATTATTATATATAATGCAAAACATGCATCACTTTGAGCTGTACTTTATGATTTTCTACTAATGAAACCAAAGAGAGAACACGCACTAGTTATTTATTATAAATATAAATAATGTAACTAAAAAAAAAGGAATGTCTTATCTTACTGTGTTGGAATAGAAAATACTACAACAAATACGTATTATTCTCTTCCTTTACTACTAGTTGTATACAACCACTCTTCTAGTCAAAGAATTATAAACTACCTACAACAATATCCAATTTCTAAAGGACTGCTTATTCTTTACTACCTCTTACAAATTCTAGGTGTACAACTTATTCATTTAAAGGACATCTACTTGAACTTCTATCCTAAGACACTAATGGGGAACAGTACTGCTTCCACTTTTATGAGCACCAGCAAAGAAGAATGAAAGGCATCTAGATTTATTTATTTACTACACTACTAAGCAAGGAAACAATATAATATGTGGTGCTTAGGTATACTCTACTCTATTATTAATAATCTAAAACTCTAAAGTAAGTAAAGAAGCTATTCTCTTATTATTTGTTGTGATATACAACATGTGATCTTTAAAAAACTTATTTAATGTCGAACATGGATGAACTAGAAAACGGAGCACCCTTAACTACGTACTTTTTTTTTATTTTTGGCTTAAAAACTCTTCTCTTATTTAGTACGTCTTCATATAATCGAAGTAACCTAAGGAGTAATTATTAAAAACATCTATCTATAGGGGTAAGTATAATATAAATCATATATATAATAGGTGTCACTAATTTCTGCGCGTTGACTGTGTACTATGAGTAAATCTTTTTGGTAGCAGCAACAGTGTACTATTACTAAAGTGTTCTCTTTCTACTAATCATAGGTCTTCTTATGTAAGATTACTACCTGCTATTTACTCTTCTGTATAATTCTAATGTAAGCAATGACAACTAATAATAATAAGATTTTAGGGTATCTCCTTTATTTAATGAACCTGCTTTTCTAACCCTAACTACTTGATTTACTTATGTAACAAGAAGTCCTTCACTACCATTACCAAGCTATGAATATAAAAAAATCCAGTCTTAATTTAATCTAGTACTACCCAGATCTCCTATAACACCGCCAAGGTTAGAAGCTTATTATGTATGTTCTCTACTTAAGGTAAACTTAGGTAAACTTATAAAATCTAGTTAGTTAGGTACGAAACACTTTACTCCTTATAATCTAGCTCACTATTATACTATACTACAAGAAGCAATTCTATTTATTTTATATAATCAAGAATTCATAATAGATGACTAAAGCCCCAAAGTTACGTATGTTGGGAAATTATAGGCAGCAACCTCGCAAATATTAGAAGAGGGGTATTTTGTACAATTCTTTTATACTTCAATTATACACATTTAGAAGAGAGACCTTAAGAAATTACTTAGTGCGTGACTATTTAATTAAAAAGGAACTACTAGGGTGCTTGATTTATTATATTACATACAAAAAAAAACAGATTTCTTTAAGGATATTTTATTTACTACAGTTACAATTATAGAAGCCTTTACTCTTATAAATGATTACTACACAATCTTATTTTTATTTAACTACCAACCAACACACTCTTCAACACACTCTTTGAGAATAATAGATAGGATTGGTACAACAAGGAATATTTGCCCAATCCTTGAAATAGAATATGTTTATAGTCAAACTAAAACTAGGAAAACTGTTTTGTTTTCTTATAACTTTTAAATTTTATATGAAATTATTTGACTCTGGTGTATACTCTATTTAATATTTAATAAACTCATTATGTGCCTAAGCCTACTTATAAATAAGAAAAGAGAAACCCTTTAGCTCCTAGTATAAATCATCTAGTTGTTCTTTATAAAGATAAAGAGAGAACTCTATACAACATTTACCCGAGAACACTTGCTCTTATACTTCGTTATGAAAATTATATACTACGCTTGGTACAAGGAAGTCCTAAGTTTACATATACATTTTTGTATATAATTTGTTTAGAGTTCTTTTCATATCATTGTACGCTGTATGTAGTATCTTATGCCTATAAACACTTATATCTTTTAATTGGTTGGTGTTGTAGCTAAATTCTTAACTATGTACATACCTAGTAGTTATCCTTGTGCTTACTCTCCTTTTTGTATTGGATACTCGTGGTATATGATTTCCTTTCATGAGTCGTTATTAAAACTATATTTTGTATTCCCCATTACTGGTTATTTATACTTTTTTCTCTCTAGTATAATATTTATTTACTATGCTATTTTTATCTACGTTACCTATGTTTGGTTAGGTTATCTTTAAAGTATACCTACTATGATGTATAAATGCTCTTATCACTTATGTTTATAATCTGTGTCATGTAAAAGTAATATGAGTGGAAGGCATCTTTAGGAAGAAGGCTTTGCTCTTATAATATAGAACTTAGAAGTGTTTATGAAGGGAAATTTAATCTTATTATTAAGTCTATATTTTTTGAAACAAGCAGTTGTGTACTATTCCAAAAACTTTAGGTATGTCCTTTACAGTGGGTCATAGTGAATAAGCACGCGCCTAGATTATCTAGAATAAGGGTAAATACTCGCACGCTTTCTTTATTAGGTCAATTTAAAAAGAAATGTATAAAATTTAACCTAGTTTATATCATTTAGAATATAGTACTTATAGAGGAATAGTTCACAAAGACAGCATAGTATACTTACAAGTCTTGAGTTAGCATTTCATAGTTCATCTTCTAATTTATATTGTTCTAGAGGTACACTTTTTCTTATTACTTACATATTTTTTATTAGATTACACGTTACTTCTTAAATGTCAACTCTGTACAAGACAAAAACAAGACAAAACGTAGATATATTCCTTTCTAGGTTTACTGGGTGTATAGTACTTAGGTCTACAATAATGTATTGATTTTTGTAAGTATCTTCCAACGTTTCTAAAGAGTTTCCCTTCTATGATTCCATATTTCTATTTCAAAGCATAAGTCACAACAAGTCTAGCAAGTAATTGAATATATTGAGTATCACACTAAAGGAAGGCATGTACCCAGTATACCTTATCTAGAAGATGGGAAACATATAGAGAAGGTACGTTAGGGTTTTATAGCAACCAAGTAGAACCCTATAGTAGTAAACTAATATCCTTTAAGAACTCTCTCGTGAATATAATACAAGACTTAGTACCTTGCGCATACCTAATTATGACTGAAATATAAAAAGAATAAGGCAACTCACAGTCTCTTTTTGTTTTGAATAAAGGATAGATCCTGGAATTGCTAAAAGAATGGCATATAAATGTTAGTGCACAACCAATTCTAGTGGTGTAAGTAGAAGCGTATCGAAACTTGCTAGATCATATAATAAGGAATTCTAGTATTGTATAAACGAAAAACGAATTATTTATATTTAAGAGTAACATAGTAAGAGTATGCATTTGATGTACTATATGAAATAATCTGTTATATTATAAAAACATGTATAATATGCTACCAAAGAAGAGTCTATCATCTATTATTGTGTAAAAGGAAAAGAGCTCTAAATGTACCTAATTCTCTTAGTAAGAAGAACCCATACTATATATCATAGATGTAGTACTTTAGATATAGTAGTTTGTGTATGTAAGGAGTGCATGCTGGAAAAGAAAATCAAGGGTAAGTGATTAAGGATCAAAGGTTACTAGTTGTGGTGTGTAAAGACTAATAGTTGTTGGTTATGTTCTATAAGGTGTTTTAAAATAAATAGAAACGTACGTATTAAACTCAATAGGGTTAAGCAAGTAGTTAGCAAAGTAGTAATATGCCTATGTATCAAGATATCCTGTACTTAGTAATGCATTCTCTCTTCTTTTTTCATAGATAACTTCCTTTCCTAGTAGTTTTTGGTTGTGTTAGATAATACCCTTTTCAGCAATGTTATTCACATATGATCTAAATAAAAACCTACCTTTGTAACTTGTGTAATATAGAGTTGTTTTACGTGTACAAAGAAAAAGAGTCGTTTATGCAAGAGACTTTCCCTGTATATAATAAATATTATGAAATGCTATACTTAGTACATATGCATCTACCTTGCCCAAATTTAGGAAGTAAAGAACATGCCTTCTACCTAACACATAATTTTTGGTTGATTCTATTATACTTAGGTAACTCCCTTAACTTGTACATGAGAATAAAGTCAATATAAAATATAGTAAGACTCCACAAAGATTTATTATTTAATTTAACTAGAAAGAAGTATACTATAGACAAAACAAGGCAGGCATATACTAGAAATGATTGCTCTCCTCCTTGTAAATTCTAATTGGTATAAGACTCTATCTTTAGATTTATTGGTTTAATATAAGTTGCTATCATAATATTCTTGCTTTCAAGTACACTTCTTTCTATACTCTTAATAAAATACTAAGTACCCTTCTATTAGTAACTTATGAAAATACCTGAATACATCTTTTTATGCACGTATCGCTTTATCTATATCTATATCTATGAACAATTCTACTACAACTTAAATTTTTATTCCTATGAAGCTATATACCTCCAACATAATTTGTATACCAACCACAAGCCAAGTTTATATAACCCATGACCAAAAGGAAGAGTCCTAATTCCTACCAGTGACGCCCTATATACTTCCTGTACTATATCTTATATATATCTTATAGGTGTATTAAATAGAATTTTAAGCAAAGAACCAATCTTAAGAGAAGAAGAACATCTCATGCAATATGATCTATGTAGTAGAAAAGGAATAATGTACGCATTTAAGTAAACATTGTTTGTTATCTCAGTGCACAAAAGGGAATTTCTTCTAAGTAGGTGTTGTAGTAATTATTGATCCTAGAAGAGATGTATATATATATAATAAATGGTTATTTGGCGAGTACCTATAATAATTCCACGTGATGTTAATAAAAATGTAGATACTAAGAAGAAAATAAGGTTAATCCCTACCAATATAGAAATCGTGTTACGTGTTATATAATACCCCTAGAATACAATACGTACGTTGGTACAGTTGGTACATAAGTATCTAATTTAGTAAGAAGAAAAAAAAGCAAATTAATTATGGTATGAAAGAGATCCTAGAAGAAGAAGTTAATACTTATTTATAATAAATAAATAAAATAATTTAAGACGTATCCTATAAGAATGTTTTAAAAGCACTTATTTTGAATAAAACATATAGTTATGTAATTGAAATACCGTGTTAATGACTTCCCTATTTATTTTGTGTGGTGTTTTAATTAATCAAGAGTAAATCATGCCTATAACCTAGAAAGGAAACCTAATTAGGGAGCAACTCATTTCTCTTTGAATTTATACAAAACCACTTCTATGATAGATCCTTTTTCCCTTTTTTCTTAAGAGTTTATTTATAGGGGTAATGGCTTAAAGGAACAACTTAATAATGGTGTACGGGAGGAAGGATGTAACAAATGCACTTAACCAAATAAATCTATGTATATAACATTTACATCTTTATTGCCCCTAATTAATTCTAGTCGACGTGATTTCCATATATCCTCTCTTATGTAAAATATTTTAAATCATTTTCTGTCTGTGCTTATCATGTGTGCTTTGTTTACTTCTAGTAGTTCATTATAATTATGAGCTAAATGCTATAAATAAATGAATAAGAATTCTAATTAATTAGTTAAGACAACATCAACGAGGTAATAGTCTTCCTAATAGAGATACATTTCTTGTTCTATGAATAATGAGAGTAGTACATGCCTATAATCTGCTTCATCTTATGTTATATTTACTAGCGGATATTGATTACTTATCGAGACAATTGCTTGTTACTGTATGTCAAATCTAGTTCTTTCCGAATAAATAAGAATCTAATCATAAAGTAAGTGTAGTAGCATGCATGTATTTAACCATATAATCGTGTGTCACTAAATAACGTATTTGGCCTAACGGATAAAGAAGTAATTAAGCCCGACATGTGAGATATTGTATTCTTCATTTGGTAGTATAATGGTTCTATAGTTACTAAACCTTTCAAAAAAAAAATAAGTAGTGAGCTTCTTCTTTGCTGCGAAGAGGAAACCCTTGCGAATTTTTTATTAATTACACTTGAGAGCGCTTATAAAAATATTCTAAGTAATAAACAAGAAAGAAACCCTTTTGAATAAGAATTGACTTGGATATAATACCTTCTTCTATCTATACTCTTTAACTATATTTTGTTTTGTAAGAATCTACTTTCTGTTACTTTGCAGGTATTCTCTTAAGTATTTAAGTGCGTATCTTTTCCGGGAATTTTTAATTATTTCTACAAGTAAGCATATTAAGTATACTTATTTTATCCTGCCCTGTGTAATTTAACACCTATTACAACCAACAAACTTACTCTACTAAGAATTTTAGAATACCTCTACCCTTTCCTACCATCTAGTCATATTAATAAAAATTAGCATTCAACCCATGAAAGTTAGACGTTGCATCACAAGTAGTTGTATAATATGTTTAAAAATTATTGGGTATATTAAATCAAAGAGATATGCAAAGAGATATGACGTACTATTTTACCTAGAATATGTAAATGCAAGGAAAGATCCTATGGTTATAGGAAGAAGTTATTTAGGAAGTGCTTATAGAATAATATAGGAGTTGTGTGACACATGTTAAATTCAAAAAAAGTAATTAATTCGAGGAAGGGTGCATATACAAACAAACAAAGAAGAGTCAACAAGTTAAGTACTCTATTCATTAGACATAGTTCATTCTTATAACCATTACATACTTATAGTTAGTCATAAAATACATCTCCAGGAAAGAACTACACAATTCTCTTATAAACCAATAAACCAAAATAGTAAGATAAGGTGGGTTTACATATGCTCTAACTTCTAACTACTTTCTATCTTTTTCACCAAATACAACTAGAAGTTTAAGACAAGAGCACTATTACTTCTAAACTACTCTACTTAATAAGTACAATTCCGAGTTCCTTCCTTTTCTAATTATGTTTGAGTCCTATGAAGTAATTCTAAAAGTTTACCTTATATCTCTTTCTAGAATTAATATTATTATACGGGTGTTATCAATGTTTCCCTATTAGAGGCATATGAAACTAACCTGAGTGTATGAACATGAAAATATCATTGTATATCAATCACTATATCCTTAAGTAATTCATTACTTTTCCAGAACTACAAACTTATCTTTATAAATGACTAGGTAGATAAGTCCTTCCTCTAAAACTATTTTTGTAGGTAGAAATGAATACTTACCTTAACCAAAATTATAATCTATACTTTGTGTACTTTATTTTTATTTATTATAGGTTAGGTGCGCATACATAAGGTAAATTACTAAAATGGGTTATCTAGGAGAATAGAATTTAAAAGAAAGTGATTAAGATATCTATCTAAAAATAACAATTTCCAATATTTAAAAAGTACACGTATTTTATAGTACTCACGCGTAGATCCTTATAGTATAGGTTATGCAGCATAGATATAAGACAGCTATTTACCCAAAACTTTCTAACTTCTTACTTGATTGAATTAAGGTATAAACCAACATAAGCTACCTCTATTCTTTTCATAATAAGAATCTAGCTTGTAACATTATTTACTTTCTTAGTAGTCTTTAGTAGAATTTCTTTAACCTATTTTGTAAGACAAACAACTTCTTGTAACCAGTAATATAAATTAAAATAGTGTTCTTAGGAGTTAGCACTTAGATACTTTTAAAAATTAAAAACAAGAAGAGGGGTACTCATCGTTGGGATAACTTATATACATACAACCTTTCCTAAAAGATCTTTATACTTTCTTTAATATAGATATAGCTTTATATAGAATACTAATATAAAATATACTAGTTCCAAAAACACAAAATTAGTTTTTATGCTCAGATGCTTCCTCGTGAAATAAATACGTGTACTAGGCAGTTTGGATATAATTTAATCCGGAGATACTTTAACATTTATATTTACTGGGTGAAATCAAAGAGCAAGAAATGTTGGAATATAGAATTTGCTTTAAGTGTTAATTAAGGTGCCTTAGAGAAAATAAAAAAGAAAGGGATAATCTCTTGTTGGATATGGATATAAAAAGGATATTTATTGTACTTACTTAGCTTAGAAACTTAGTGTATCAAATAAAATAGGTTATGTATGGTGTATACCTGAGTACGTATTTTCTTTATTCAAAAAGAGAGTTAGTTATTACGTCTTGACACCTTACGTTTTATTTAACACGTGTTTTTGCAAGTATACATGTATATAACTTTGATCTTTATCTCTATAATCTTTATTAAGTATTAATAACTACGAAGCATATTGACTAAGCCTTACATAATGTTTTCTAACTCTAGTCTAAGTCTTTTATGAGATTACCTTTCATATTCTATTTAGTTTCTATAATATTTAATAACTACTATTATGAAAAGCATATAGTTTATTCTTAAGTTAAATACCTATAAATGTTTCTAAAATATTACCTAATTAAGTGACTGAGCATTCCTCTTCTAGCTAATACACATTTCCAAAGTACAATTCATTACTATATCTAGCTTTTCTTAATCATGATTCTATCTATAATCACCACAATGTCTAGACACAAAGAATGGTTGCTCTCTACCTACGTTTAGGGAATTACTCTATTTATTATATACTTTATTTATTATATACCAAGTACTCTTCTTTTTATAATAATTATATAGTTGTTTTAGCTTACTTCATTCTAAGAAATATACATATTATTTATTTACTATAGACGCCTTGGTTAGTTATGTTGTCTTAATCCTTGAAGCAGGCACTTTCTTTAACATGTTTTAAGGCGATTCCATGCGGTATAGCAAGAAACTCGAGCAAGTATAGGGCATATCTTCTATATCTATATATATATTATATCTTGTGGAGGCTTTGTAGGGTAGAGTTCTCTCTTATTCTTGTACTAAGGGTTCAAAACTAGTGCTCTCCTCTACTAAGTCTACTAAGCAGGTACTGCCTGTGCCAAGTAAGAGCACATCCGCAGTGTACGTGGTACTAGGGTTCGGTAGCATGTCTCATCGTATATATAGTGTGCTGTGTGCGCTAAGAAAAGAAAACATTAAAAAGGGTATAATACACTGCATAATTAATTCCTTACTTAAATTAGAAAACAAAGGGAAATTAATAAGCTAGAACACTACTAAAGCAAAGCATACCTTAAATAAAGTAACGAGGAGTGAGTATCGTATCTCATTCATCCATATTAAAGCTAGGTATTTCTTCTTAGATAATAAAGTGGAAATATAGATTATTAGTTTAAATTAAATAAAAATATGAGTAGATGGTTGGTTGTTGCATCAAAATATTATATAAATCTTATATAGTGTAAGCTACTAGTATAAGAGAAAACTTTAAATATGTATACTGTTCAAAGAGTACCTTGCTGTGCGTTCATTCTCTAACTAGGCATTATTCTGACAACCTAAGTTTCTTGTAATAGTTTTCCTATATAATATATATATATATACACCTATCCAAACAAGTATGAAAAGATACAACCCTAGTATACCATATATATAATAATATAGAATCCAAAAAAGTAAAATTAAGTTATTAAAGTTTCACCAAAGTCCTTCTCTTGCAATATGTTTACATGGATTCTACCCTAAACAGGAGCTTTCCTGATAAAGTAATAAAAAAACCAGCTAGTAAACCATATAAGTAACTCCTTATTTAACTAACTACCAATACCGTGTTAATAAAGATACCTTCTTCGATGTCTATTTTTCTAACAAAGCCCATTTTTTATAAATACTTCATTAATAATCCCTCATAACTTACTTCATTAAGATTCCATAACATAAGAATGTTGTAGTCCAAAAAAAAAGATATTGGTCATTCCTTTAAATAGTATTGTGTGCTCTTCTACGAGACCTTCTTTAACTCTTTTCCTTTATAGTTTGAAAGCTATTTCTATAGTAATTCTAAATAGATTGAGGATACTATATATATATAAATAAATAGTTCTTCTAATCCATCCAACCAAGGAATTAAACATCATCTAAGAGTGCCTTTACAAAAACAAATACATTGCATAGAGTTCAAAACAAAGTAGTAGTGTATATGACTACGTTTCCAAATTTAGGGTTATAAAAAATTAAAAAATATAAGAGGTAAGGTTTGCTTAGGGGTTGGCCCAATATTAACTTTCCTTGCGTACATAATAAACACAAGATTCGGGGTATTATTAAATAAATAAAAGAAATTCTTAAATAAAAAAAATACAACAAAAGCAAGTTTAATAAATATCTCTCCTTACCCAAATTTATGGAACCTTTGCAAGGATGAGTCACACCTAGCACCGAACAAAAAAGAAGTCTGTCAAATTCTCGTTATATTCCCAACTTACAAAGATCTTTCACAAATATAAAATAATAAATGTGTGTGTAAGCTAATAAGATAGAATAAAATATAAATAAAATAAGATAGCTTAAAATTCAAAAAAAATATTAGGAATCTACCTTTCGTGAAGATCTTTGTTAAAAGTGCTTACTTTAAATGTATTTTTCTTACTTTCATCTTATAGCTAGCATCAAATATTTGAAAAATTATAACACTTCACTAGGCAAATGGAGTGAACAAGGTTTCGTACATACAAAGTAAGAAGATTTCTAAAAATGGGGTATGCTTCTTAGGTAAATTTCTAATTCATGGTTTTAACTATACGTAGATGAGACTTTTTGTAAAATTAGGTGTGTTTATTAAGTAAAATTAGAAAAGCTTACCTTGATACATATGGACTATCACGAAATGACTAAAAATGACCCTATTTAGACCTTATTTTAGAACTTTTACTAAGTAAATGAAAACTTTGATACTAAGTACTTTCCATTTCTTCTATTTAACAATGATATTAAAAACGTCACAGATACAAATATTATCTAATAAAAAGATGCCAAATTACAAAAAAATGTAAAAAATCTCCTACGTGAGAGATAGTAAATACACATTTTAAGAAAGAAATTATCCGTAAGTTACAAATGATACTCTATTTATATTCTATCTTATGTTTGGCAATACCCTAAGTAAATTTGTTGAGGAATAATATATTGCTGGATTGATTGGTTTCTACATAAAATAGAATGGTTTTATACTCATTCTAATTTCATCTATATTGTATCTTGCACAATAATGCATGGAATATACTCCCCTACCTATCGAGAACCTTCCATTTTTTTATATAAAGTTCTTAATCTAAATACGTGTTAACTTAACCATCATCAATCAGCATGTGTTTCTACCATTTTTAAGGATTTGCTTAACTTTTAATATTAATATAGAGGACGTATATCTACTAATGTTTTTTCTTGGTGTAAGAGATTGTGTTTAATTTGAAAGGGTTTGTATCTTTCTTATAAGACCTAGTACTTTGATTAGAAGAAACACCAAATATATTTTTAAAGGGTTAAGATTAAACCATATATGAAATTACTTTTAACTAGGAATAATATTGTGAACATAGAAGCTACTTAACTCCTTATATATGCTAGGCAAGGTACATACTTTTGGTTAGATCATTCCCACATTCTATTTTATATTGCTAGGAGAGAATCATTTACTAATTAACGTACTAAGTAAAGATAAAAGTAAGACTTGCATAGGAATTGTATAGGAAAAAGCATTGGATATTGATATAGCTTGGCAGTACGGCATTATAGTATACTAACTCACTAGGTAAGCACAAAGTAATACGCCTAAATATTTAATTGATGAAGATATAAGATACTCTTCTAACCATTTATTTCTAGTACGTGACATAAACATAAAGGGAGAAGAGTAACTACCTCTAGTATAAATTATATTACCTAATATGCTTCGAAGTATACAATTAAAAATTAGCTAAACCCGAATACTTTAAAGTGAGAACTGGAGGTACCAAAGAGATGAAATGAAATTTAGAAAGTACATGCCTTAGGATGTGAAGATACTCGTATATGATTTGTTATAGGATTGGTTATCTATATGAATTTACTCAATACACTATGTACAAGGAAGAATACTTTATTACTAAGAAGGAATTTATAAAACGAAGAACATTAGTTGTTAGAATAGAACATTGCCCTAAAGGAGAGAAACTACAAAACTATGTCACGCAAGTATTATTACAAGGAAAGAGCAGAGTTACCCCTTACATTATTAAGTTAAGTTACTAGGAGAGTTCATGCTTATCCCTTAATCATTATGCGCTATATACCACGACTTAGTTTTGGACTTGAAAAGCCTAAAAGCAGAAAGTATCCTATATCTAGACAAAAGCACAAATAGTAGGTTATTCCTTTCGTCACTGGAATAGCCAAAAAGAGAAGGACTCTCGACGCACCTTTATTATTATTTATTGAGTTCTTAAAAGTTTGAATATGAAACCCTGAAACACAAGTATTGCTTTTAATCTAAATCTAGTAGATAACCCTGGAAATAAATAGTTCAGTTTATAGAGAATTGAGTGTTTACTAGCGGCATATATTTATTGTGAATACCTCAGCCAAATACAGGACTATAGTATAGAATGACCCAGATAAATGAGAAGGAAAAGATATACAAAATAGGTAGTTGTTTTAAAGAGGAATTAATTAGAGTATTAAACGCGTCTTAATATAATACAGTAACTGCATCAGATCTCAAATTATACCGAAAAGACTGGATTTATAGCAATGAAAGTTACTTGTTGCATCCTAACCAGAAAACAGGAGAACATATAGAAACAAGAAGAACACCCAGAAATGATACCCTCGGAAATGGCGTAGTAATTTATCTTTATTTATTGCTCTGGTACTCCAGAATTAGATAGGAATAATAGAACTTTTAATTCCAAGAATAAAGAAAAGACACTGTGCGGATACTTTTTGACTAATCCTAAATAGAAAAAAAGAAGCTTGCCAAAGGGGTAAACATCCTATATAAAAACACAAGAAAATCCCGAAAATGTACAATCATCATCCATTGCCGAGGACAAACACAAGATTAGAGGAAGATTTGGTCGATAACTTAAAAGTTGAGTTCTCACAGATATATTGAATTATTAAAGGAATCTGCACAGAACAACAAGTTGATATTAATGCTAAAAAAAGGGATTGTTTATAGACTGTGTTAACAAATATTCCCGCTTCAGAAGAAAACCAAGGATCATCCAGACAAATAAGGATATTTCACAAATAAACATAAGACCCATTTCGCAAGTACATCTTCTATATTATACAATACAGTAAGACCCGCAATCAGTAATAAAGAAAATAAAGGGAATCTAATATTGGTACGCAATTTTGTTTGTTATAAATTGTTATACAACAATACAACACAGGTAGCTGAACCCTTAATTCTAATTGC
>JAYMSO010000028.1:0-18850 GCA_036897175.1 Plantago depressa | reverse complement strand
ATATTATATATATTTATTATAATATAAATAAATAACTAGATAACTATACTGACTCTGCCTGGGTATAATCGTAAAAGAGTTCTCATTCATAGTTGTAAGTTACGTAAGATTCTAATTCTAATATGGACTAAATATGGATATAAAATGGGTACAAAATTTCCACACCCAACAGCGGTAAAGGGATTATTCAGGATATTCCTAAAATTCTAAATATTCATATAAAGAGTAGTTTAAGTAGAACTCAAAACAAGATGTAAGAAATATGGAAGACGTGCTATACCTTGCTCTCTTTTTAAGAAATTTTTAACAATGTCTTTTCTCATAACATAATTTCTTCATAAGTAGAAATCGCTTATATAATGTATTTGCTTTTACTAGAACTAATCAACCTAGGAAGTGGAGTAATAAAGATGCTTGAGGCAGTCTTGATAGAATTCTACATTCTACAGTACTTTTATAATAAATAGGGAAGAGATCTAAATCTGATAATGAAGATCAGAGAATAGTTAGTTTTTTTTGGGAATGGGTTATTGGGTTATATAGTACTAAAGTCGATAATAGACTAAGGAAAGGGGCTCTATTTTATTCTATTATGAATATGGAAATATGAAGTAGAAGTAGCATAGTGTAAAAGCAAAGTTAACCCCTTTCTCTATATTATATAGCTCACGATGTAGAAGAAATTCCTAAAACATAATATAAACAGAGGAGACGTAAAACTAAATGAATCTCAAACGATGATCCTGTTTCGAATAATAAATATAATGTACTTTTTCTCCTTTATTAGGTACTAGAATATGCCAAATTATTATCAATCAAATTCTAGTTACATAAGATAAGATACATCTATAAAGCGAGGTCTAAGTGAAGCACAACACAATCCAAGAAAAATTACATACATTAGGATAGAAATGTATTATGAAATAAGTCGGTGAAAGAGAAAGACAACATAATACAGAAGGAATGCATGCATAATTAGTAATAAAAAGAACATAAATGAGGATCATTTCATAAAAAAAATATTATCTAGTCTATAAAGGATGTATTTCTATTAAGTACCCATCTCTTAACTTAAGCGATTCAACGCAACGTATTAGGTATTATAAATAACCTGACAAGTAATCCGTATTTATTCTATACTTTGTAATTCTAGTAATTTTAAGGAAATTCCATAGACAAAAAAACAAACCATAGTTCATTCGGTGATAGATATCCTGGTATAGAATATGTTTTACTAGATGAAATAACAACAATCATCACAAAATAAAAAAAATTTTTAAAGTAGAAAGTAGTTAGTATGTATATATTTATCGCATTGCACCAACCAATATTATATTTATTCGATACAATAAATCTGGAATTCCTTCTTTTCTTTGTTATTTGGTCCTTTTTTTTAGTCTTATCAAATATAGAGAGCACAACATTGCACTAAACTATAACTATACAGAATCTATTTATACTTAGATATAGACTAAAGACACATTCCCTTACAATGTCCTAGAGTTTCCTTTTCCTGTCAATGTGGTTAGTTATAAAATGCAGAAGAAATTATTGGTGTACCTAACTTGTAAAATAAGAAGAGACGTCTTAACTTCGAATCGAAGAAAGAAGTAGAAGAAATATCATACAAGGTGTGGAGGAGTATATATAATAAATTAATAGATACCAAGATACTATAGCAAGTATAAGCATATTCATCTAAAAGAAAGAAATCCAGTACTTTTCGTTTTTCCTTCCTTCAAGCACTCACTAATAATTACTTACTAACAATCTTACTAATCCTAAAGCAACGTATAAAAAGGTAAAGAGATCTCCTCCTTCTAATTCTAGAATATTCTTATAATAAATGAAAGTGGTAATATCTTATATCTTATCTATCTTAACTGTACCTGTTAAAATTGAAAGTATGGAAATAGTATGGAAATGTTTTTGACTAGCTTATAAAATACTTTGCTTTGTAGAAAAGAAAGCAATTACTAAAAATATATACCGTGCAATTAGGGAACAAAAAACTAAAATAGAAAATAATACTGGGCAGCATAGATAGAATACAAGATATAAGTAAGTTCACCAAATAAATATCTAATCAAGAAATTAGTCAAGGCAAGGCGAAAGAAAGACAAATACAAGACTCCATAGAGACCTAAGGTTGGATTCCTTAACATCCAAACCAATCAATCAAAGGTATGGATGCTAAGCTAAGGAAGAAATCCCAATCAAACTGGCAATCAAGAGATGTTTAGACAGACAGAGATCGGGGTAACTGACTAACTATTAGAAAAGGAGTTCACTAACTCAAGATCCATGCAAGCAAGTCCCATTCCAACAAAAAGAGAGATCTGGTAGGGGGATAGGAGCAGAAGATATGGACCGGAGGGTACCTGACCAATCCGACCCGAGAGATTTTGAGAGATCATTTTCTACTCTAGATTTCTCTACTATTTGATTGAAAGCTAAAAAGAGGAAAGATTCTTCTAGGTTCGTTCTACTAAGACCCGTGAGTCTCTTCTAATTCTTAGATCTATCTAGTAGGTTGCCTAGGAAGACATCAAAGAGCAAGAGAAAAGAGAAGGAAATAGAAAGGAATTGGAAATGCATTTCTTCCCATGTTTTCTAAAAGAAAGTCTCAAGCATATGAGTGAGAAGGAAGAGTAAGAAAAAGGAGAAAAGAAAGAGAAAGAAGTACGAAAGGAAGAAAAAAGATCTCTCTGCAACGGAAACAAAGAGAAGGCCAGAACGAAATAGAAGAGTGAATTCATCCTACATAAATAGAGAGAGAAAGGGAAAAAAAAAAAAGAAATGGAAATTTCAAAGTCATAACGCCAAATCATCAATTAACTTGTAAAGAAGAATATAAGGTGAGCGACATTTTCAAAAATGAAATTCTATATAATTAATAATAGAATTTCTATAAGATCGGTTCTTTCGGCCTAACGAAATTCACTCTTTTCTTTGACTTGCTGGTGTTATGAATATACAAAATGCCACCAGTTTTGGCCATCTATATTGATTGAGTCTTCTTCTTCAATAAGTTCTGAGAATCCCCTTCTATATTTCCAGGTAAAAATACAAAATGAATATTTGCGATGTTAGTGTAAATTAATCATCTAACTAGAAAAGCAGTAAGATCTTATACCAAGGGCGTGTACCAAGCTACATATATTATTTTTCTTATTTTATTTTCAAGCATATTTACGAGTATAGTAGCTCTTTTGCTTCCTGTTAGTTATACATTTAAGGTATTGCGGAATAGCGAGATACGATATAAACGAAAAAGATATGTCATTGTCGAGATATATCCAGGATCCTTGTGAGTAGAATTTAGGTTGGTGTACTTGAAGTAGATTCTTTTCCCTTCCAGGAGTAGTCGTACATAAAATCTATTTTTATTAGACTTATTAACAACTTAGGGTTATCTATCCCGATTGTAAAGCAGATTTGGGGCTATGAGATTTCATAAAATAGCTCGGAGAAGTGGCACACCTTGTAAAGAGAAATAGACAAACAAAGTGTAAGTATTCCATACATTGTGAAAAAGATTACTAAGAGGGCTAACTGTATAAATTCGCGAAGATGCACTTAGTACCAGGTATACTGACTCTTGAGATAGCAACTATGAATGAATCTTTTCTCGTTCTTTGTATTTTTTCGAAATTATATTATAGGTTTTTCGTTTTCTCCAAATAGAATTGACTTCTAACTCACAACAATTCACGAAGAACTCCAATTAACAGCTGCACATCCATTTTTCTTATTATATTACTTTCCACTAGGATTAATCGGGAAGAATATAAGAAGAAGAAATAGTACGTCTTACTTAAAATATGCCAAAGATTTTCTAAATATTTCAGAGAGGTTGGCCAACCTGCAGTATTTTTTAGCGCCTAATAATAGAAGACTTTTGCGAGATAATTATCTCCGTACCTATGAAATTGCTACCTACCAATCCATAACTTTCACCGACGTGCTTTCTTTGTATTCTTAGAATTGAGTCATTTTTCAATCTAGAAATTCATCATCCCTTTCTCCTTTTAGATCTTTTAAATAGAAAAAAGGAAGTATACCTCTTAAATACAATTCAACAATTAGCATAAGAATGTTGATATCCAAAAGATATTTTAGAAAGAAAGGTCGTAGAAAGTTTCTTTATCGCTTACATCCATTCATCTAAAGGAAACATGGACTCAGATTGTTACTATATTTACTATATAATATAATGTCTTATTAAACTTTATTTTTTCACTTAGCTCTAAGGTATGAGTTTCAGACTCGTCGGCTGTGCTTCTGCCACAAAAGGTTCTATATCTAAATCTAAGAAAAAGGACATGGGCAACCTTTTCTATTTATTTTGATGACTTGCAATTTTCTATTTTGATTACTTGCAAGATAAAGAGACATCTCTGTTTGGTTGTTGATCTTAAGACATTTCTTTATTTAAGAAAACTTCTAATTACTGGCCTTTACTTACCCGAAAAAAGAATAATGAGAACTTTTTTCTGTTACTCTGTATATCCCGCCGTCTAATTAAAGGTTTGAACTAATGCTTAGGATAGGAAAGACAATATTTTCCAGCCTATTCAAAAATTGCCCAACTTAATACTTGACTTTTTTTGTTTTGTTACCTACTACTCTACTAGAACTTAAAGCTATTCTAATTCTAATCTAGAAATTAGTTAAGTGTATGGTTGTGAATTCACAGCTATTATGTTTTAAAGTAAAGTTAGGTACGTTAAAGTCAAAGTGGATAAATGAAATATAGTATAGCTCCTTAGGTCAATTCCAAGTCCGGTATTAGACTTAAAGATAAAACCAATCAATCAAAGTAGGGAAGAAGAAGAAAGACATCTAGTAGAAATAGATAGATAGAGTAGGCAAAAACCAAAATGGCAGGGTCCCCTGAGGTCTATTGGAATGGCCTCTAGACTCTCTATCTGACTATACTAGACTCAAAATGGCTGGGTACTCTAATCTCCTAGACTCATTATTTCCTTACTCAAACTAAAAATGGAATCCTCTCTCTCTATCTAGACTCATTTCCTAAGGCTGGAGAAAGACCAAACCGCTTTTGCACTATGTTCTGTTCTGTATGACTTGCTTTTGCACTATTGATTCTCTTGCTTTTTTTTGTTGCACCATTCTATCATCACCAAAGATCATTTCTTGCTTTTGCGCCGTTCTTACTTCACTATCCTACCTATCTGTTATCTACCTACATATCTGTCTTTCAATCTCTCTCTTTGCTTAGCTTTCTTTTAGCATTCTGAAGTAGAAGAGAATAGTGAAAACATCTTCAATACAAGAACTAATTGTACAGAATCTTCTACTCAGAGAAAAAGTAGACTCCTCAACTATTTGACAAAGGGCTTTAGCTAGACACTTCTGTGGTGAGGACTGCGTTGTATTCCCTTTGACTTATCCATTTATCTGAGCCTAATTCACATGCAGCACAATATAAGATAGCAATAGCATTCTTTATGAAGATGGTTTTAGTACAGTTCATTCAGATACGTTTTAGCTGTAGATTTTTGGTTTAGCTCCCCGGGAACTTGTTTGTATAATAAAAAAGTTAAAAAAAGCTTGTTTCCCAAGATGATCTAAGGGAATCTTTAAGTAGATTGGGGTATAGTTCACAACGAAAATTAGAATTGTACCTGTAGAATCTCTTGTTTCTTCTCCCGGTCAAAGGTTTTATGGTAGACTCTTTACAAGTGTATGTTTTAGTCACAGTAGTAGATATGCCATAAATTTCTGTCTAGCGGTTACTATTTCAGGGTGGATAAAATGTTGTACAATTTACAATAAAGTGTATAGTTGTTCATTTTCCTTGTTGTAACTCTGTTTTGTAGTGTCTTATGTTTTCTACTCAGAATTCTTTGCAAAATGCCTTTAAATTCTATAATTTCCAAGGTATTTGTAAGTTCTCTTTCCTAATCATAGCATATTTTTAAGTGGTGTTGCCCCTTTGGTTTAATAAATCCTAGTGGTATCGTAGTAGATGTTCTTCCAACCTTTTCTTTTTAGCAGCAGTCGCGGTCATTCTAACCTAAAGTTTTTGTCTGTGTTTGTGTACTTTTTACTATAAGCTGAGGCTACAATGCCAACTCTTTCGAAATAGAATATTTTACGAGACTTAGGTAAACTGCATATAAGAATTAGAATTATGAGAAAACTCGCCTATGGGAGGTTTTATTTAATTGAGAGCTATTCCTTTCTATTTTATTAGTCAGTAAGAATGTTTTATAGTGCCATTCCCTCTTAGTCACGGGTCTGTGCAAATCTGTACTTTCTAAAGGATAAAAAGAAGCAATGCCTTTTTCTACTAATTTACTAAATCTCTCTTTGGTAGTAAGCGAAACAAAACGAACTCGAATTTCTTATAGTCCTTGAACTTGAAGCAGAAAGATCTGAGTCTTTTCCAAGGCTCGAGAAGTCCCTACTATTTGGTACTGAGTGTGTAATGATTCTACATTTTTTGATTTTTTATATAGGATATTCTGGGCTGTTTCTATTTCTCTATAAGACAAAGTATATGCGCGGCGTTTGCTACTGTCTGTGTAATCCATTCGTATCCTTAGCTGTTGGAATTTTAGTCCCAGCCGAAAACGAAGTAATTAAAGGGTATTTGTAGTTGCTTCTATCTGTGTGCTGTGGTACTTGGTTGGGGTAGAAAGATGGATATCCAATAATAATAGTCTATAAAAAATGGACTAATAAGCGACCCTATCCGGGCTAATATCTCTGTTGAGACAATTAGATTCTATTCTGTACTATCCATCCAACTCTCTTTTTATATATTATATTCTTTAATACTATTTTGGGATTTCACACCCCGCGCATACCTCTCATATATAGTAATTTAAATCTTTGCATGTCTTTCTTGGTCTCTTTCTCTTCTCCTTTCCTACTTTAGTTTTGGTTGGTCGTTCTATACTAAATATTTTGAAAACTTGCTTCCATAATCACCCTTTTAAATAAAAGAGTATAGCAGCAGATTTCTCTATGAAAAAGATACAAAAAGTATAGGAAGAAAAAGGTAGTGTAGTATAAAAGGGAAGTTTCCTTTAACGCACGGTAGATATTAGATAAGAAAGAGTATTTGTCAACGTAGAAACATAGAAACGTAGAAGAGAAGATCTAGGTTTAGACGGAAAAATAGAAAAAATCGCCAGTTTCATTCTATACTATAAAGCTTTGTAAGTTAAAAATATGGCAAAAGCTGCTTATAAGGAAGAATTATTGTGCATACCATAAGGAGAGAAAGAAAAATAAGACATTTCTTGTTTTGTTACATAAATCCTGTACTTGTTTTTATATTCGAATATATTCTATAAATACGGTGTTTAAACTGCGTTGCCGAAGAGAGATTAGACAGACAATTAGATTATAAGGTTGGGTGAAATGAAGTAAGCAAGATATCCTAGAAGAAAGCGGAAAATAAAGGTTCTTTTGATTACAACAAGTACACGCAAAAATGTACATATTACTTAGGTTAAAGGAGAAACGCTCACCATGAAAAATGACGAAAATAAAAGGAAAGAAAGTGTAGAACCTTAGCCTGACGCATTGTCAATAGATCGAAAAGATTCAGGTTAAATTAATTAAAGAAATTTTGAAATAGAAAATACAGGGTAACTAACCTATTCTGCAGATAAAGGGTATAAAGTGAAAATCATACGAAAGAAAATGACTTCCATTTAACAATACAATACACCACTTCCTTAATTACCTTGGACTAGATTTAGATAACCGTAACATTTATGAAATATTAGGTTGCAACATACGGCTTACGGTGTTGTATATTTATCCTTACAGGTTATAAACAAAACAGGCATAGGTGTAATAAAAAGAATATAGGGTGGATCCTGAATGAAGAGAAAAAAGAAGAAGAGCTACTCAAACAAAAACCGCAAGTAAGTCAAAATAGCTGTAGAGTCGTGTAACCAAGATCTATTATGAGTCTTCTAACCGCATTTATATGTGTTTTGTTTAACCTACACGTACGTAGCAAGAGACTTCTTCCTGTACTTTATTCCATACATAAAGTAAGACATAATTTGAAACGAAAGGTAGCACAAAAATAGATGTAGCCACAACCTATTAAGAATTAGAAGAGAATCGAACGAAGGAAGACTAAAAGAAAAATCCGTATGAATCCAAAGTCGTATACATTACTTATAAAACAGCAGTTTACTAAGTCATAGGTAGGCGAATGACTATACATTACCTTGTCTTTTCATTTAGATAGACAATCAACAATTGACACTGTTTAACCCGTTCTATATTTTTTGATATTCTAGATCTTGGAACCAATTTCTTAAAGAAGCCATAACTTCGATATTGTAAACCACCACTACCAAGCGGAAAAGCTTAGAGATCAAAGTTGAGCGCGTTGATGGATCTTTACTCCTCGATAAAGATTGGAATTGGAGATTAGCTCATGCTTGCATTGTCTGTCATAAAAAGTTGTTAAAAGTTGGAAAAGAGGTTGTCGTGATAAATAATCTTCAAAAAGGGCTCTAAAGGAATAAGGGAGAATTTCTGAGACTAGTCGTCAAATTGCGGATCATTTTCCTAGCAGGATCAAGTCCGACACAGGTTCAAAACAAAATACAATATAGAGAAATATTATCGTGCAAATCCTTTATTAGTAGACAAGAAATTGACTTTGTAGAGTAATTAGCCGAAGGAAGAAGAGTTTACACAACACAAGTAGTTTTCTAAAAGAATATTAAGCAAGGGGGGATTAGATAATGTTCGCATTGTTGAGAGATTCCTAAGCAAATAAAGTTCTAACTTGGCAATTAGTCTATTTCTTTTTACTTACTATATAAAGCACTTTCAATGTTAGATAAGGTCTTGTTGTATTGTATATTCTTCATAATTTAGAAATGATTCTCACGGATTTCCCACAAGTAATAGAATGTAATAGAAATTAGGGTATAAACTTAAGAAGATTGTATGCATTCCTTTTAAAGTAAAGAGTGAGATAGATTCTATTATATTTATTTCCTTCTTTCTATAAAAATCTAACCCAGAGTAGCCATTACTAGTAACAACAATTGTGTACGTATGTCTATGAATCGGTGGTTGTTCTTTACCTTGTTTTTTTCCTCCCGTGCATGCAGCTAGTCTTCAATTCATACATTTTCTTCGTAGAGGTGCTTTTTTTATCCCTTTTTCTTCTTCTTCAAAAACCTTCTATTGCAGATCTACTTCTGTAAGACAGCTAATTTAATGAGACTTTTCTACTAGGACAATAATTGAAAAAAACTAGCATGACTCGCGGTTACCTTATTATCTACGCACCTAAGTTAATATCGCAAAATGATCCATGCTACCCTAATCTTTTTTTCCATGAGAAGGCTTTACGATTTCAAATTATAAAATAAATAACTATTCATAAAAAATGACTCATAAAACGAAGAATCTTAGTATATGTCATATAATATAAAGAATTAAGTTAAAAGAAAGATAGGAAAAAGTATTCTAAATATGTGTTTATCTAAGATATCTATTAAATAAGATAAGAACTTCCAAGATAAGACGTAGTAAGAGAAGCTACATGCCGGTTTGGTCATACCTCTTAACTTAAGTGTTACAGAGACATTGTGAGTATTCTTTCTCTTTCTAGTTGTATTTTCTAGTAATTATTTTCTTATTTTCCGTTATAATATTAAGTAAACAGACATCTCGTGTAAGACCATGCATGACAATAATAGATATATGGTAGTTATAACGAGCTTTTATAAAAATGAACTTTTCGTGGGACTGTTTCCAAATCTAGACTCTTTCCGGGCAGAAGTGAACTATAAAATGAGTAATAGGCGATTAGGTACAAGGGTTTTCCAAATTATCATTTCTGGCTAGTCTTATAAATTATAGTCTAAGGCTTACTTTTTTCTCTTATAGGTGCACAAACAATCACTTAGTCACAAGGATTCTTACATACGCGTACAATTTCTCTTTATTATATCGAATATGTCGAAGCCCTTATACTAAAAAATAGAAATATCTAAAAATAATACAACAAAGGTGGTCAAATACGTCTTTCTTTTTACATTACAAGGGATATTTACTCACAAAGAATAGATCCCAATAAAAATCTCTCAAACTATAATATAAGAAATGAAATAATTTACACCAGCAAAGTAATCTAAGTACTTTTTTCTTTTAGCTCATCATAAAGGCTCTTTCCTTTTCGTTTCGTTGACTACAATTTTAAATAATAATATAGAGTAAAAATAGATAATATAGAGTTTTCTTGGACTATGAGTACTCCTTGTTGTTTACTAGCAGAGTAATTGGCATCGCAGAACAAGAAAGATATATACCGGGAAGAAGAAAAGAGGAAGGCAGCAGTCCTGGGGAATTGTATGTAGCTAGGATTCTAAATCAGTGGCAGAGCAAGAGCACATGTCGGATTATACTGAGGATAATAAATAAAATATGTAAAGTGATTACATAAAATACGTCTTTGCCTTTAAGCGGGGATGTTACTCATAATGAGTAGTAGTGACAATGTCGAAGTATAATAAATTTTTAGAAACTCGGGTGCTTTTTTACGAACTACTAAAAGCTGTGGGTTTACAAATAATAGTAGTTTTGTTTAAGAACCTTCCTTGCTTTGCTCCTTTTCTACAATAATAACTGATTATAAGGCAAGCTCCAAGAAAGAGTGGAATAGCATAAAATAAAGAGTAAGTAAATCAAGCCGCGGGCCTAATCGTGTTATTTCTTCTTTTCTTCTTTTTTCGACATATATAAATCAACAATGGCAGTAGTTCCCTTTTTTGGGTTTGTATATTTTTCTTTTAGAAACTACTCTACCATGTTTTTGGATAACTGCTTATTAGAAAGGTATAGACAACAGAGCAGAGGTATATTGCGGTTTTTGTACAGGATAATTCTCTCGGTGACTAAGAATTTGGAGAAATAGATACTACTACTACTAGAAACGTGGTCTATTGTGATACGTAAAACTTGTCATAATTGAAAGTAACTAGAAATGTTCATTGATATAGACCTGGCACTGCAAGCGAAAAGAGAAAAGGATAACAATTTATGTCACCAACAAACAGTATTTATTTGCACTTGGACTTGTAGTATTTTCTTTGGCTGCTCTCCTAGGCTCTAAGCTCTACTATAGAAGAGAAGCAAGGATAACGAAAAGGATAACGTGCATTTCGTACACATTCTACAGCATTTCAGCCATTTTCCATTATAACACTGTTTTCTAGTAGAGGTTGGGTCTTTGATAGTAAAGAGAAGTAACTGCCCAATTTTTGTATCTTTCAAACAAAGTAATTAAAGTAATATTTATATCAATCATCATAAATAATATTATATCCAGCAAGAAATAGAATATGCTATGCTATTAGAATTCTCATTACACCATTTACTTTATTTATATTATATATATACCACCTTTATTTTATATCTAAGCTTTCTTTCTGGCTGGCGTTTATGATATCAGAGTTACAGCCCTTTTAAATTGTTTCCAACATCTAGAGCGAATATAGGACAGGTTGTACAGTGTCTCTTCTTTCTTGATTATCTTTCTAAACGAAAAGACAAAGTAGAGGATAGTCGCGATGCCTGCTATGTATGACTTAGTAAATGGACATTTTTATAATACACATGTATATACAACTATTGGATTCATATGGGTTTCTTTGATTTAACTATCGAATTATAAATGAAATAATACAAAAGCAATCGCATAAAATATGCCTTTACTTTTAAACGGGGTCACGCACAAAGAGTAATAGTCACAATAATGTCAAACTATAACGAGAAATAAGAAATTTTTACACTTTCTTATTAGCGCACAAAAAAAGAAAAAAGCGGCGTAGTAAATCTTGTTTTAACACATACATCATAACTTACGTGTATGCTCTTGTTAGGGAATGATCCTTACAATCTATCTATGCTAAAAATATACCTTTAATCAACAAGTTCTTGGGTATTGAAGTGTCTCTTTTTGGTTGTGAGTCTTGCTTGTTTAGAAGTAAATATTTTTATTCCATGAGAAAGTCTATCAAATGCTTCTTCTTAAACTTTAAATAAAGTCCATAGTATGTTTCTAAATTATCTAAGTAAATCTAACGTATTGTTGGTGAATGTAGTAGGAGCATATGTAGTACTTCTCTATCTTTGACTTAGTTGTTGTATCTTGTTCTTGTGTTGGGTATATTCTAGTTACTACGTGTTCGTTCACCAATATGTCTATTATGGCCCATAAGCTAAAGCTAACTTAACTAGACCTAAATGTATTTTGTGCTATGTCTTTATTGAACGATCACTTTTTGTGTGGTGTAGGTAGAGTTGTTCTTTCGAAACTTCTTTATTTTTGAAATACTTTTATATAATATAGTAAGTAGTTTTATGATAGTAGATGGAGTTACTGGTATCTTGCTTGTTATTATGTGTACCTAAAAGCTGCAGTTTAATTTTTCTTCTCATGATTTATATTCGAAACACCGATTGCATAGTATTTCTTTCCTTAATTCCTATGTCTAGATTAGGGCTCCTTCTCTCTTTACGCTTTCTTTTTGTGAACTCTAGTTAGTATTTCTTTTCTACAATTTATAAATTTATATATATGAGACGGGTTTTAGTTTCCAATTCTTAACAACTCAATATCTCAGCGCCTAGTAAAAATGTAATCTGTGCCAAGCAAAAAGGAAAGGTCATACATAATATCAACTTTTTTTGTCTTTCTGAAAAGAGAAAGAATAAGGGGTAGGTAGAAATTTAAGGTAAACGCATAGAAGGGTTTGCTTCATGTTGGTAATTCCGAATCCTTACTAAACGACATATAAGTTATGTTTCCAATTCTATAATTTGACAACAGCAAGAAAGTATCCATTTTCGTTTTATACACGGCAACAGATGAACCATTCTCGGTAACAACTATTATAAATTATCACTAACTCCTAAGGATGCTGTAATCCACAGTTTAAATACATAAAATCAAACTCGACTATTGAAGAAAGTGTCTGGTAGAATCCTTTGTACATAAATCTCGCAAGTTCCCTCCTTTATTTTTATTATCAACTCAACATAGCACCAACCCCTGCTACTAGAACTCTATCTATTTTTCCGAATAAAACTTGTTTGTTATAAATACAAAAAGCAGTGTAAGAGCAACTATGTATTGGAAGGAGAAATATTAGAGAAAGAACTAAGTACAAGGTTTCCTCTATTCATGGATGAGCTTGATTATATTAAAAAACTAAGCATGTAACTAAGAGACATAACTAAGGTGTCCAATCACAATTCATAAAATTAAAGTACTTCTTTAGTATCTCTGGTCCTACCTACCTTCTTTATAAATATTCTCAAATATCCATAGTGGGTTTCTGCAGGTAAACTTTATAGACTTTCCTCTTAGAAAACACGTAGTAGGCATCTCGGATTATACCAATACCCGATCTTGGCGGTTCGAATACACTCTTTAATTAATTAAAAGGGCAATCTATAATTCTAGCATCTAGCCTATATTTATTTATTTATGGTTTGTACACAAAAACAAAAGGAAATACATAAAAGAGAAATTAACTAAGCACTTTTTCTATTCTTCCTTATATTCTAAAATATTCTACTAGTTTGTGTATAGATTGTGTATTATACCCACGGTTGTACTTTATTCTCCTCGTTACTTGTATATCTATTTATATATCTTAACTAAATGAAACCCAACAAGCCAAATTCCTTCTAAACTAAAATAGATCCTTCTCTATCTATCTATTTTTAAAAATGAAGCATACCGAAAACAACACCTATGCCTTGCTTGGGCTAAACAACAAGAAAGATAAAGACTCTTTAGATTGGTAGGTCGTAAATGGAATAATGGTGGGAGTATTTTCTCTTAAGGACAATAAATTCGTGCGGGAGAAAAAAAAAAAAGATGTTTTATTCTATATTTTTTATTCTATAAAAAAAAGACTAAAGGCAATCTAAAGGCAGGATCTTCCTTGTCATAGAGAGATTCCTAAAAATATAAATTAATCCTTTATCGTAACAAGAGCTGCTTCTATTTATGGCCGTTTCTGTCAATAATAGGCTAGGCCTGGTTCTATATATTTCTATATAAATCTATTTCTCTTACTATACACAAGCAAGAATTTTGGGATATAGACGTATTTCCTGGAAGACTTTCTCCTCTTAAGTAATTAGTAATTACCTATAAAAACTATAAAAAAAGGATATATAAAATGATTGTAGATGTTTTTCCTTCCCCATTCCTTTATTTAATTTCTCCGATCACAGTAGAATTTCTTACTTACATTTCTTACATTTGTTTGTGCCACCACTAATAAATAAGCCACGTTATCTTCTTATATATTTATATACTATCTGTCGTGTAGTTCGGGTGTCCTGTAACATTCAGAGTTTGACATAACTATGCTTTATACGTTATGTAGCAATATTTGTCCAACACAGCTAGCATAAGAAAAAACGATGTAGGGGAATAAATATTCAACTATGCGATATAAATAATCATCAATAATTAATCATCAATAATCAATTAAATTAGGTTGACTTTATAGGTATAGGTTCTAAAAGGAACTAAAAATAAAATAGAAAGGATCTTTTGCTACAGGAATAAATTTTGAGAGTGGTGAGTATAATCTGATAGCTATTTGTATCGTCGATTCTTAACTTAGGATTTATTAATTAAAGAGAAGACGTAAAAAGGCAGCACGTTTCGTTTACATCTTGCTTTACTTTTTGATACGAGCCTTAAATAAAATGAAGAGATTCTACACGGACATATTGTGCATTAATTCCTGTAGTTATTAGTATCATACCACTTTTTTTAGGTAGGCAAGAATTACTACTATACTATAATGATTATTTATTGCTTTGAGTTTCTTTCTTAGGAACTCCAATGAATTAAAAAATCTATAGATGTACATGTGTGCACGTATTTTACAAAAGATGGAAGATAGAATCACCATTTTTGGGTACATCGGTAACTCTGAAGTTTCAGCTCTATTCTTTGCTGTGAAGTGATCATGTAGATCTTTCTTGTGTTATGTATGGAATATGCGGGAAGGAATATTCAGAAATAGAGGATAAATTATGCGGCTAGAACAATGAATGAAAAATATGGATGCAGTCAAATTCTTTATTAATCTTTTTTGAAAACACGTCTTGGTAAATTACAATTCTTCTTTGCCAGTGGAGCACAAAACTCAGATTCCTCCTTTTATCTTCTCCTTGCGACTTATCAGCCCTAACGCTACAAAAAAATTCTATTACTTCTTTCTACTATAATAAGAAATAAGAGTTTCCTTGCAACGGATTTGTGCTTTCTGACCCAACGTATCTTTTGCATTTCTTTTTTCTTTCATTAAATTACCTTGGGAGTTTTCCTAGTTTTTTTGAATTGGATTTGGGAGCTTTAACTATAGACTGACTATATTATTATGTTACGCCTGTATAATCTTCTTATTTATAAGAGAGTTATTAAGGAAAGAAACTTATCGAACAATATCAGAAAAAATAGAAAATAAAATATAAGAAGGTAGTCTTATAAACCAGGAATATGCCTAAGTCTGGCAGTCAACGCTCTAGGACGATACTGTACAATGTATAGGCAAGAATTTCTAATAAAAGGCGAGAACTTCCCTTACATGCTTTACATAAAAATCAGCAACCGCACATTTATATCATGGAATTGAAAGTTTGTTGGTTACTCTATTGACTGCTTCGTTTTACTCTAAAAAAAAATCTCTATTTTCTTCTTTTTTCACTACTAGCATCCTATTTTATCTTATCCCAAAATATAAAGTGTAATTAATTAATAGCAAGAATTTTTAGAATGTAGAATAAGGACTCTCCGGCCAGGAATCTAATTTAAACACGCAGGCATATAAGTCAATCACAAGTAATCAATGTCCAGTCTACTCTAGAAAAAACCTTATAGACAAACTCCTAAACCTAATTATTGATATGCTATTCAAAATAGAACTTGCTGCCTATTATTATAGAATTTGATATAAAGTACCTGTTAAATACAAAAATTAAGAGAGGTTTCTACTTTGTTCTCCTAGCTATTATTCTCTACTGTATTACTATTTTATTGTAGTATATTGTAGTATAAAACGAAAGTGGGTTATTTTGTGTGTACTTACCTTGTGTCTTACAATGGATTCCTTCGCAGCTGTCTTTTTTTTTTTGTGAGCACTTCTTAATTTACACCAACACCTGCCGTCAAAGAAGAGAATATAAGAATATATATATCAGATGTATGTTAATTTTTTTACATTCTTAGAATTCCTTTAGTTTACGTTGGTGCAACGCCAAATTTCAAATTTCATGAAGTTGAAGAGTCTAAAAGAGTCTCTATTTTGTAGAATCTTACTGAAATTCTGTAACAAGGAAAGATCAATAGAAAGAAGTCTAAGGAAGTCATTATTTTCTATTCAACGAAAAGTAGTAGCATCTCAAAGGTCAATTGTTGTAAATGCTTTTTTGCGGGTAGTAAGAACAGACAATTCAAGGATTTTAGACTTCATTATTTATCGACTTCTTGACGAATCTCTCAAACTAATAAGAAATATACGAAGAGAAATGACTAAACCAAATTCTTCTTAAGTCTAGCTAGAAAGAAGATGGAAAAACAAGATCTAAGAGAAATCTTCTTGACCTTAGACATTCATTTCTTTTCGGTAAACAAGGATTCCTGCCTAAGTCATATGATTTTCTACTGAAACTTGTAAAAGAGTTGTTGATGGAAGTCAAGTCTCTTTACTTAACTTATAGAAAAATAGAATTTCTTAGAGGGAAATGCCTTAGTCTAGGTGTACAAGTTCTTTCTTTCTTATTTCTAGTCCAAGAATCGGTTTGTTTAGATCTCCTTTAGACTTTTCTAGACTCCCTCCTTTACCAATTGATTCATGAGAAATCTAAGTTTCTAGAATGACTAGGAACTCCTACTTTCTTTGGATATTTCATTTGTCTTTTTTTTATGTCATGCCTCCACGAGTTTCGAAGTGGAAGTCCACATCTAGCATAGTGAAAACCTGGATTTTCTTGCACTTTCTCCAACTTTTGGTACGTATATAGAGGTCTAGAATGGAATAGAATTGAGTGGACTAGAATTTCTCTTTCATCTCCTCATCCTCAGTCCTAAGAATCCACTTTCTCTCTGTCAACTTGTATGATTTTGTCCAACTCTCGCATGGAAAAAAACTTGGATTTTAGTTTTCTCCAGATTTAGAGTGCACTCTTAATACTTGGAGTTCAAAGATCTATCTAGAAATACACCAAAGAAAGCATAGAATAAGAACAAAAGTCACTGCTCCTTAGTCATTTTCATATTGATGCAGAACCCAATCCTGTACTACACAAAAGTCAGTCTTAAGTCTAGTGAAAGGCCACAATAGAGTCTCGAGTTTTCTTGATAATCCAACAAAAAGTCAAATGTACTACCCCTAGGCAAAGAACTAGCAATTCATTAAGACTATATTCTCTAGGCATTCTATCAATATTTTTATGACTCCTCTGAGAAAGCCCTTCATTGTGTTAGTTATGTAGCATGGGTGCGCTTTGATCTTACTTTGATTTAGATAGTGTTTTTCAGTCTTCTTATGAATTGTTGGTCTTACCATATTCTAGTAAGAGTCCGAGAACGCATCATTTCATTTCTATTCCCAGTTCTTTTTCAGTCTAATGGGTGGGTTATGTACTCGTTATTATTGAATTTATTCAGGAATATTCTCTTTTTTCTAACTTGCCCCCTTCTAATTACAATTTACAATTACTACACCACCTCACAGCATGTTTTCTGCCTAAGATGCCTTCGGAGGATTTCTCAAATTGAAACTGCAATCACCCTGTATGAATTTTAGAAAGATGTTACCTAAACTATTTCGAATAAGGATATGAGGACTACCGTACTACTTTTTTGAAGAGTTTCTACTTGATAGACGAGACTCCTCTATCAGCAGAATGGGAGGTATTATGTTCAAGACGAAAAACTTTTTCTAGTGTTCTACTACTATAGAATAGGTTTTCTATGCTATATTATGATTATGACTTAGAAATTGTACTCTTTCTTGTATATGAAAATAATAATAGATTTATGAAACTGGCTGCGGTTCATTATCGGCACTACG
This sequence comes from Plantago depressa, assembly GCA_036897175.1. Classification (NCBI taxonomy): domain Eukaryota; kingdom Viridiplantae; phylum Streptophyta; class Magnoliopsida; order Lamiales; family Plantaginaceae; genus Plantago; species Plantago depressa. Next base: position 722 of record JAYMSO010000028.1, on the reverse strand, counting down.
AAGAAAAGAAAAAGGGGCTTGTGAATAAATATGACAATTACAACCAAGGTACCCATGAATGAGATTCATTGGTAACTTGTATAGGCCCATATGGAAGGTATTGTATAAAGACTGTTTCCTCCTCTAAATCAGGACCGGGTTTCTTTAAAGTCACTCCTCCAGGACGACTGCATTTCGGTTTCCCCCTACAAGAAAACTTTCTAACTAAAGACAATTTATTTGACTGCGGTGAACTACTTACTACCCGCGAGCCCTAATAATACAAAATCGGTAAAGACAGCTCACATCACAATTATAGAATAGAAATAGAGGGAAATTATTATATCCAACAAAAGAGAAGGTATATAACAACTAGTATAAAATCCCAAACTCTCCTGTTTAAGAGCTCTTTGAAATTAGAGAATAAAATGGAACATGCTATAAGGTACAACCTAACCAATTCTAAGGGAAGCAACTGACACTACTCACGGTTAAGGTATGCTTTTCTAAAAGATGTTTCCTAAGAAATAATCGTGTCATATCGTAGATCATTCTAGAAGAGAAACAACTACTAACACCGAGAAGTCAATCCTTTTCGCAGGAATTTGTTTTCCTAACTAGCAAACGTTTGTCAGTGGGTAGAAGCATAGAATCCTTCTGACTATCAGTCTAGAATATCAGTCTAGAATAAGAAGAAAAGAAATGCACCTTGGATCCGGTCAATATCTCAGCGCCTAGTAAAA
>JAYMSO010000027.1:0-19197 GCA_036897175.1 Plantago depressa | reverse complement strand
CAACAAAGAGTCTTTGCGACAATGTCAACGTACAAAGAAAATTTAGAAACTTTTACGTTTTCTGGATAGTAGGAAATATAATATACAACATTTATACAACCGCAGTATTATCAAAGGAAGAATCAAAGACAACTAATCAAGACAAGAATGAATTCAAACAACAAACTATAAAGTTCATACTATACCTTCTAGCTCTAATATATTAACTTAACTCTAATATACATATACCCTTATCATATAGCTCTTCTACAAATTACATACTTACTTACTACAAAAACAATATCACTATATACCACCTAGAAAATATAGGGAAGGTTTAGGAAATATTACTTAGTAAAACAATTGGACATAGTGTGGAATATACCCTAATTATCAGGAATGCAAAGCAAAAAGAAGAACTACTCATATAAATAACATATATGGAAAGAGGGAGAGAGATACAACACAGATAAAAGAATAGAAACAAAGAAGAACCATAGGCAACCAAGACAGCCAATCAAGGGGGTAGAAACACATAAGCAACAAACAATATACAAACAGTATAGCTATCCACATCCCTTCCCGTTTTGACTAAAAGCATTCAATATAACATTCATAAAGTACCTTCTCTGCTATATCTGCTATATTTGGATTCCCCGAACGTATTCGGTGAACCAACCAGACAGCGGTAGTGTGCTATGTGCTATAATATATATATATATATTATAAAGAGAAAGAAAACAAGAAAAGAAAGAGAATTATGTAAATTTCATTTTTTTTAGACTAAAAGTGTATTCATAGATCTAAAGAAAATGCTCTATTTTCTAAGGGAAATAGCTACTTTTTCAGTGTCTTTTTATGCACTTATTTTCTTGTTATTTTTTTGATTGATTTTTGGATCGAAATGGAGCAAATCACTAATAACTAATAAATAGAATCAATCATTCAGTCAGTTAATTTCTTTGAATGGTTTAAAGAATGGTTTAAAAGTTGAAAAAGGTTTTTATCAAGTTATCACACCTGTTTATGGAGTCGGGGTTGTAGGTTCGAATCGACGATGGCTACAGCCTAAGGAGTGCAGAAAGGTATACTTGCTCCCGTACAAAAAAACTTGGATTTTCTCCCACTTTCGCTTTCTTTAAAGATATGAATCTATCTCTATTTGGCACATCATTTCCTTCTCTTGTAACTTTTTGTAAAATCTTCGTCGGTTGATTGGATTATTTAATTTAGGCCTGAGCAATATCTTTGTTTCATTGTAGATTTTGGCAAGCTCAGATAAAATCATTTAGAAAGAATAAGGATTTCTTACTACTAAATTCCTTTTTATTTATTTTATTTGGTTTTATATTTATATATAGTACTCTATCGATGCTATGGTTATCTCAATCTCAAAACATTCTTCTATGATCTATACGGATTCCATCTTATCTCACCCTTTCAATTTCTATTATAATATAAACCAGGAAGTAGTAAAACAATTTCCCCGAAGTATTTTATATTTATATGTCGTTATAGACTGCGCTTATGTATAAAAGTAATAGGAGGAGGTAGCCTAAAAACTCATGTGATTTATACAAGGTCTACGTACATTCCAAGTTAAAAACTTTAAAGGGTAGTCAGGACTGAGTACTAGAAATTGATTTGGTTTGGTATATTGGTATATCCACAGGAAACAAGAACTAATTACGATATCTGCGGAAAGATTAATAATTGTAGATTTTTAACGTTCATTTTTTTTTTTTTACTTTTCATTTATTTTCGTTTTCCGTTGGTGCAACGCCAAGTTTTGTATAATGAGCAGCTACTTCCTATTTATTTACGAGTACAAAGCAGCTATAGAACACGCCAAATTTTAGAAAAAACTATGCATACACATGCAATAACTCAACTATCGATTTTGTCTTAGATAAACATTTTTTAAATATTCTTTCTATATCTTCGTTTTGTTAGAATTGTTTTGTTAGAATTGTTAGAAAAATCTCCCATTTTCTTGTACTTTTTTTTGTTCTAACTCTTCCATAGCATGTTGTGATAGCAGTAGTGTAAGATACATAAGCCAGCCAGTTAAGTAAGAAGGTAGGAAGAAGTGAATAGAAGTAAGTATTCCTCTTTTTTTTTTTTTTAAGAAGAGTCTTTTCCTTTGGGTCTAATTAAGTATATAGGCTGTTTCTAGGATCTACTAGATATTCTCTATTTGTCTATATTGCTGTATTCTAGTATAGTTCCATCAAGTTTTCAGTTCTTACTTACTGTTTCTCTTCATATGCATATGAAAAAAGGTATACTAGATCATAGAAAATCATTTACATTTGTAGAGTTGTTGTATTATTTCTTATAGAATTCTAGTATGGATAGGAAGGAAGGATTTCTCATTTATTCATTTCATTCCCATTTTAGATAGACATTGGTGCAATGAATAGAACCTTCCGTAATAAGATAAAGGAAGAGTGCTCTGGAGTTGTTTTTCTTGTCTCTTTCATTTCTTTCTTCTATTTATAAAAAGTTTTGTTGCCTTCTTAACTATTTATTATATTCCACAACGAAAGTCATTATCCAATCTTAGGACTACTAGGATTACGTAGACTAATATAGTTAAAAGAAAGAATTAGGAATAGGAGTTTACTTTGCTAAGCCTTAATTTCGTAATCTGTAATATCCTTTTATAGTAGAACTAGGCATACAGGATAATCTTTCTTCTGCGCTGTTTCGGGATTCTAGGGAATTTTAGTGATTGCTAAGAAGGAACTTGGAACTTTTTTTGATCTACATCGCCAATTGCTCGTTTGGGTTAACACAGTTATTGATGTTGGATAGCAATTAGACACCCGTCCTGTATGTACCGGGATTCGGGATTCTAAGTTATTTTCTATTATTTCTATCTCTAATTTCTAAAATGGAAAGTGCGCCAAGGCCAAGGCATAGGAATCTATAAGAAAAGAATAATAAAAGCTTTATCGAATTTTCTATTTCTCTCCCATTTCCATAATGCTCTAGAACGAACAAGACTTTTCTATAGCTGCAGTATATATCTAATATATATAGTAGTAGTAGGAGATCCTATTGTTAATTGTGATTTATACTATTCCAATGGTGCAACGCCATTTCTTCTTGAAATTATTGAAAATAGAATTCTGTCACTTTTTTTTATTTTATAAGATCAACAAGAAACAATTATCGAAAATAAAATGCATATAAAGTTAGAAAAGTGGTACATCTATATAAGACTGTAGCGTATAGATATAAATTTGTAGTAGTTCTGTAAGAAGTTGTGTTGAAGTCCTCCTTTTTCTTTGTACTATATATATAATACTAGTTCTTGCTATTTCTCTATATATTCTCTTTATTTTCATTTACAAAAATAAATGGGTTTTGTTTGATTGGTGCAACGTTTGTCTGTCTTAGGTAGGCTCTTCTTTCCTTTTTCATAGAATTGGATTTCAGTGGATATAGAAACTTAAGTACACAGATTACAAAAGATTAAAGGCTAAAAATAGAATATGAAATTCTGTTACGTATATATAGTATGTTGATGAAAAATTAGAAGATTGTGAAATTGGTTTGTTCACTGATCTGATACTGATAGATAAGCTACATGTGTTGGTTCAATTCGATATCTTCTATATCAGATAAGAAAAGTCAACTACTTCTTTTTCCTTATTGGATACAATCTTCTCTTATTCGTGGTTATGATTCTACCTGTATTTTAGATTCTGTTTTTTATATTCTTGGACTAACTAAATTGATTTGTTTGTAAGTAACTTGGTGCAACACTTTTATTTGAATTCTCAGTTGTATGTATCTAAGTAGTAATAAATAATTCGGTGCAATGCCTTTAAATAGAAAAAGTAAGAAAAATGTGTCAAAATCTGTTACGTATATAGAGATACTGCTTAAATTGTTGATTGAATTCTTGGAGATTTGCTTGCACCAGTGTGACCACTCACTGGCATAATAGCTTTTTGCAGCCTCTGACCTCACCGGTTCTATGGACAACAAGCTTTCTCCTTCACCAAGCTCTCCTTCTTTTCTGCTGCTCTCTCTGTCAACGAAAAACCCTTCCCAGCTCCCATATAGTTCCAACCAAAACCGACATAGTAGACAATATACCAGACTATTGCTCGCACTTGCAAGAGAAAGAACGAATCCTAACCTAATGAGAGGTCTTTTTCGGGATTTTCGGTTCAACCCTGGCACTGCGGATGGGTTGGGTTAAGTCGTCTATGCTGTATCACACTTTAGGTGGAGAAGTCCATAGGAGGTTTTTTAAGTAAGAATGTCTATAAGTAAGTTTAGTTGTACTACAGTAGCCATTCATATTGGAAGTCTTTGTAATAACCCGGAAAAGAGATATATAAAGAAAAGATATTTGTAAGGAGATTTATGTACGGTAAGTTAAGCATAGGCAGCACAGAAGTAGAAAGAAAAAAACTAAGTATTATCCTAGAAGTTGGTTGTACCAGATTACATGAGAAGGTGACTGCTTCATACTAGAGATTACCTCTATTTGAAAATAGTCTTTCCACATACATGAGATGAGAGGATATAACTAAGATTCATATAAAACGGTTATAGGAACATTCTTTCTTATTTATTATCTTTTCTTTCGATTCCTATTATTTCTTAGAAATAAAGAAATAAATAGTGACGTGTACGGGAAAAGGGAAACAAGGAATAGTTTTTTACTGGATTATAGAGTTTTAATAGTTAAATTAGAAGATATCCTGCGCATTACACGTTTTGATAGAGCAAAACAGAAGAAGAGCACACATAGCACATAATTTTACGTTTAGTACATAACATAGCATAATAGTAAATTGTTGTAGGTATAGAATTGCACCAAGGAAATAGAATTCTTCCAAGAATGCTGTAGGAAGAAATCGAAATAGAAACCCATTAATTGCTTCAAATCAGCGATAAATGTCAGCCTAATTAGTAACATCATCTATTCCTTAAGCCAGTTATTTATTCCCCTATATCCAAGTAATCCATTGTCTCATTAAAACCCCGCATTGCTAGAGAACACTTATTAGAATCTGGTTTGCTAAGCTAAGTCTCTAAGAAATCCTACTCTACTCTTGGCCGTAATATCTACAATAAGTTCTTCCCCAAAGTTCTCATTTTCTTGACGATATTCTGTCAAAGTCTAGTTTCGGGTTAAAGAATCATGGTTCAAAAAGGACCTCGAGTCGTAGGTTTTGTGCTATTAGACTCACTTTCTTGCTGGTAACAATTCCAAAAAAAGAATGGAAGAAGAATTTAATTTCCGTACGAACTAACTTAACTAGGAACAACTTTAAATAAAGGTTCAATGATGTCAACCAAGAAGCACGAGCAGGGTACAATAGTGTATGCGATTTCTTTCCTTTCACAAATAATAAATTCTATAAATAAATGCTGGACGTCTTTTATAAAATATCCAAAACGTGAATGTGGGTCTTCTGTTTCCAAGGATGTACTTTTTCCGAGCATAGACGAATAATAAGACTAGCCAGCGGAGAAGTGCACTTTTTTTTTTCTAGAGCTCAGAGATTCTTTACTATATATAAAGAAAAGGGTATCCTATAAAAATATTCTGTTGGATTTTTTGGATTTTATCGATCATTGAGTTGAATATAATAAATAGAAATAGATCTATATCATATTTGTTTGCCTAAGTCTAGTACATGCGTTGAAAATATGTGTTATATTATTCTTTTCGATTAGAAGTCTTTCTTCCTTTACTATTAAGTAAGTATACTTTATTTTTGTCTTTTCCTTTACAAAGCAGTGATTTCCAATACCAGAACTAGAAATTATTCCTACTAATGTAATCCAACTTCCAGGTATTATTTTCCAAAGAGAGATTCGACTATAGATTTGCAATGTTATAAAAAGGATTCTATCTAGGCATACAGTCACGAGTTAAAAATGCCAAGGCGGTGCTGCTTAAATAATGTAATGTAAGCCAGGTTATGTGTCTTTTCATAAATTAGTCATAAACTAAGATATGGGTTTACAACAATTACAACAAAGAGTCTTTGCGACAATGTCAACGTACAAAGAAAATTTAGAAACTTTTACGTTTTCTGGATCAATAACTGCGGATCAAAGGACGAACTGTGAACAAAGGATAACAAAAGATAACGCTAAGCAAATCTCTACTTAATAAATAGAAACTGAGTAAGTTGCCTGGATACAAAAATGAAAGTAAAGAGCGGAATTTTATGGGTATATGGTAACGGAGAATTCTTCATTCTTTCGATATTCATTTTTTTTATTAATTTAGTAGCAGCCAACTAACTTCTTAATACAAAAGCAAAGGGGTGAATAAACAACATACATGCCAGGCACATAGAAATTATGTCTTATTTTTTCATACCTCAGATAAATATCTCAGCCAATGTCCTATGTGTAATTACGCAGTAGAAAAGTTTGCTGGCGTTGCACCAATAAAACACAAGTATATATAAAAAGATTGGAAAAATTAGTAGACATACGGGTAACAAAGGACATTTCTGCAAGATGAAAGGAAGACGCACTAACTAACATTCGTAGAGAACTTATTGTACATATTGATTAGATGATTAGACAGGTAGTGGCAGAAGGTATCATAGATATGCAGAATTCGCCCTCTTATAAATGAATGTTATTTTATTTAGATATTTTCTTTCTAAAAACTAGGCATAGAGATCATCTCTTTCTTATGGTTATCGCGAGGGAAGGACTCTGCAGAAACTAATCCTAGATTTATTTGTCTACGAATTACTTGCTTGTGAAATATTGAGAAATAATACGTGGAGGAATCAAAAGCTAGATCCCCAACAAAAGAAATGCAAGACTTCAATCCAATATTATTTATTCTGATAATACTTAGCAGTCCTGTCTTTTTTCTCTACTATTTTTGACGGCTGACGAAGGAAAGAACTGAAATCCTAGACAGAGGCCTGTTTCTAATTATGTATTGGAATACGAGGCCGCCTTCTTGGAGTAATTTTAGATATTGCGAAAGACATAAAAAGCTAATAATTAATGATTCCAGTGAAGAAATTCTAGAGGAGATAGAACCAACATTATTTTGTCTTCTTTGTGCAGTCAACACGAGTAGTAATTAGAAGCTTCCTTGAATGCATTATCCCTCTTGGTACCTTGCTGTAAATTCTAAGTTTATTTATATAATAATTCAATCGAGTGACAACCTTTTTTCATCTTCTTATACTTTGACTTCGGAATGAAGACCCTACGACTTCCCTTTTTACTGGATTCGTTCGTCGAACGGAAGACCGTACTATACTTTACTATACTTATACTGTGTTTATTGTGTGCATAGTATAGTTAGTTAATAAGCTATATGTCATTTTATCTTGACTTTGAGTGAGTTTACAAAGTTAATGAATCTGGAATTCTTCTCAGAAATGAAAAGAAATTGATGACTCTTATTTCTTATTAAGAAAGAAACTCTCCTAATTTTTTCATTTTTTGAAAGAAAGCTAAGCAGAAAAGAAAGTATTAAAGTATTTTAGAAGTAAAGAGAGAAATATCGAGTCGTTTATAGACCCTAGCCTAGAATTCCCTTTTATTTAGCAGGATTATCTTATAGCTTTATATAATAAAATTATTTCACGAAACATACGTTTAGAGCATGTTACTCCTACGTTATTTTCTTTTTAGCCTTTTTCTTTTCTATAATAGGTTTCTGGTTTCGTCGGAATAAGTATAAGAGTATTCTGTGCTTCCTTTCTTTATTATGTATGTTTTATAGAGCATCGATAGGTTCCTTTTGAAATTCATTGAGGCGGCACAATCTCTTCTGGGAAACTCGGAATAAAAGAAACTCTATCTACCAGCTCTGTGACTAAATATACTAGGCATACACCTTAATTTAATAGTTTTGCAAGGGGTCTATTATCACAGTAAGACTTACCCACATCCAAGGATAAAACTAGATTGAAATTCTACACAGTACAAAGTACACAGAAACCTACTATATATCTTTTCTTCGTTTACCCTTCAATTTATCCAGAAGATTCCTCGATTGTTTAAAATAAAAACTCTGCAAGAAAATAAGAAAGGCTGGAAAAATAGAATTGTTTTAGGTCAGTGTTTCGCCTAAAAAAAGTTTCATTAGGCCTATGTATTAAATGCACACATCAAATTTGTACTGATTCCATCCAACATCGACTATTGACTATGTATTTTCTTATATTGTAAATCATTCTCTTTTCTCTTCCAGCCTCTGCTCTTTGCTTTATTTAGTAAATGTAATGGAATTGCACACTACGTACGATTGATATAGACAAATATTTAGCCCTTATCCTTGAGTTATCTATGTATTCGAGAAATACTGACTGATGTTCTCCGACTGAATATGAAAATGAGTTTCTATTTAGCTATTGAGCTTTTTTTTTACATTTTCGTGAGGGCACTTCTCTTGGCGCGAGTAGAGTTCTTTTTGCTTTGTTGGATGCTATACGAAGTCTCTGATCTACTCTTTACATTTCTCATTTACTTAACTTTTTACTACTACTATATTTGGACTATATTTGGGATATCATAGATAATTCTCGTCCAAAACTGCTTTTCTAATATTGAAAGCTTGGTTGGGTCTTATTTGATCTAACTTCAGAGTTTATGTATGTAATAAAATAGGCACCTTTTAGATTTCAAGTATCCCTGTCTTTTATTTGTTGAATATCATAAAGAAGAGTGTTATTTCACAATTTATTAGAGATTTTATAGAAAGTCACGTTTATTTAGGGTCGTGTCTCAGCAGAATTTAAGTTAATCACGAATAGGAGATAATATTGCATATAATATATTAGAATTTTACAGTAACTAATTCTTTAACTAATTCTTTGTTTCTCCTTCATATAAGAAATATAAGAAAACTGCACTTTTTCATTTACTTACTCTTTGATCTTTTTTTTTGATCTGTTCTTCCCTCTTACCTATGGTTTTTTATAGCAGGCATAAAGTCTTACCCAATATCAAATAAGCTTTTCGTCCTCGAGGGCTAAACCTCAACGAACCTATTTATTACCAGAACAATTAAAAAGAATGAAGATATCCTCCTAGAGCAAATGTAAGAATCTCGCAATGTCTTTACACCTTCATACGATGTAAATTGTATGCAGCAAGTCCTGGATAATTTCTTCAGATAACAAGAAAAATAGAAGTTCTGAAAGTCCTATGTTTTTTTATACTTCTATTCTATTATTCTATAATTATTCTATAAGGTTTTTGTGCTGATATAGATACGAAATAATAAAATCCTTCTTTACTAAAGCAAAATGAAGAATGTGCTGCTATGTAAGAAATATTTAGATTTAATCGATGAATTGATTGGGTGAGTAAATAAAGATATTTGTAAATGAAATGAGAGGGAAAGAAAATATACAGTAATAGAAAATAGATAGAAGTAGAAATGTCTGCGTCTTATCCACAACCCCGGAAAAGCTTTGGGCCTAGGCATATGCTTCAGAGTATAAAATATTTAGGAGCAAGGCATGTTGCGCAAAGATCCGAGTTATACTAGTGTCTCAATAAAAAAGAAAAAGGGAAGGGTCGCAAAAAGAGAAATACAGCAATATATGTTGGTTAAAAAGGAGCTATTATTATAATCCTTTTCTCCTTACGAGAAGTACTCAGGGAATTCGATATTTAGCTTTGTACTTTTGTACTACAGGCACAGTATATAACAGAAGATATAAATAAACCAAAAAGATTTAAGTAAGAAATCACTTTGCATAACTCTTCTTTTAAATAACACTTTGTGCGGATGAGCTAGAAAGGAAGGAAAACCCCTCGGTTGAAATGATCGGCTGTCGGCTGTACGTATTTTCAATAGCTTCTTATCCATTATATTAGTTCTATTGTATGTGCTCGCAAAAAGTAACAAAAGCTCTACTTTATTCAGCGATTCCTTGAGGTCTCTCTCTTCTCTGCCAAAGATACATGAATTCTTGCACACTTAGTATAGCCTACAGATTCCATATTCCATATCTTCTTTTTTAATAAGGACTGCCACAAATATATATATATAACAAAATAACACAGGAACTTGCGTTTGATTCGGGATTATGTATAGACATAATAGACTTTTTGTATATCGATTAGACTTTTATAGACTTTTTGTATATTCTATCGATTAGACTTTTACTGTACTTCCATTACTACTGAAGTGTCAACTAAATGAAAAAGAGAAAAGTAATGTAATGTATGTTTATGTTTTTTTTTCTCATTGTAATTGTATATATTGACTATATTATTCACACCAGGCTTTATTATGGTTTTCGGAAAGAGTTTTTATCTACTATTTATTATAGTTATAGTACATACAGTATGTTACCGTTATTATTCATATCGTATCCGTAGGCTTGTTGGAGAAAAGTCCATTTTTTTTTTATTTTTGTAAAAGGATTTTCCTCAGGCAGAAGATCTCATATCTAATATTTAGTTAGTACAGGTCATTGCCTTAGATAGAGATAAAAAGGAGTAGAGAATTCTCCATTCATGGCTTTTTAAAAATACGAAAACAACAGTATCGCTTTTAATCCTAGTACGAGTATTTCACACTTGGACTTTCCAGCAAACTTCAAAGAATCTCTAAAAAGAAATTATATGCAATTTGTTCTAATTCATCCATCTGCACAAACAAAGTTAAAGAAAGATACCTCATTAAGTCGTTGTTACTGGCCAATTAATTTATCAAGCAATTCTAAACCTATTATAAAAGTTATAAAGAACTGGTAACTGGCACTTAACCAAATACCTTTTCCCTTAGTCTTAGTATAGATGAAAGTAGAATAAGAGCAAACGTATAATAAAGTAAAAGTATAATAAAGTAAAAGTATATAACGCAAAATAATGTAAAGTGTATCTGGGAGGTATGAAAAATGATGAAGCTACTAGGGCAAGTATTCATGCCAAAAATGGAAACTGTATCACAACAAATGAATTGTGCACTTTTTTATTTAATACGGATTACCTTAAGAAGTGGGAAAAAGCAATCTAGTGATAATAAATATCATTTTGCCGAGGAAATAGGCATAACGCGAAAAGACAAACTTATCATCACTAACAAACTTATCACTAAACTAAATAAGGTATGCGTAGTATATATAGTAATAAATAGAAAATAATAGAAGTAATGGAAAAGCAACAAACTCTATTGTAAGAGGACTAGGCAACAACTTAACTGCAAAATACTTTTTGGAAAGGAAGGGCACGGCTATGAACAACTAGAAAAAAATACTATTATTCTACATGTGGGAAGCACAACGTTTAATTGTTAGAAACAAGTCTATTATCTGTTTGTTGGTTGTAAGTAAAAAAGTATTCTATTATATCCTGGCCATTTGCTTATTATTTATTATTTTGTATTGGGGAAAACTGCATACTACCGGGTTTCGCGGTCTTCGCCGATAGATGTACATAATAAAGAACTCTATGAATGGGGGGTAAGCAGCGCTGATTATTAAAGAATTCCAGCCTATCAAATGCGTCCTACCTAGGGAGGCTAATCCTTGTATTTCTAGAACTCGGTTTTGGTATTAGCTTTTTTTGCAGCGTTCATTTAAGATTAACGACTAACTTTTTTCTAGTGGATTCTATCAAATATATTATATAGAAATATAGAAAAAACAACTGCTGGAGACCATAGAAACTAAATCCATAGAAGACAGTTCAAAATCAATGGACAAAGAAAGAGATTCACCACAGTGCGCGCGGAAATAAGAAGCAAACAAAGTATTTATTATTTAAATTATTTCATTTTAATTTAGATAATTTTAGAGTAGAAGTAAAAGTAGTAGAAGAGTCTAACCTGCTAACAGCAGATAAAATTAATAAGAACCTTTTCCTTTTTTTTTCTATTTTTTTTAGAATATAAGGTTATTATTTCTAAAGGAAGAAATTATAACCTATAACTAAAGCAGGAAAAAAGTATCCCTAGAGTGTCATTATTAGATCTTTCACGAGGAGTCAATAAGTAAATCGCCACACCACGACTTAAGTACTAAGTTAGAACGAATTCCGTATCTAAACAAAGAAAAAGTAGGATTGCATTAAGTCTTTCAACAAAAGAATTGGCTTTTTTTTGTAATCGCCCTCCTTTATACTTATCGATAACTTGTATAGAGAGAAATTAAACGTGTAATAAACTAAAACTATTGTTGAGGAGGTATGCCTGCTAATTAATTCTTCCTGATATCTTGCTACCTTGTATATAAAAAGTAACCCTAAATTAGACCAAGTTTCACTATCTTGAATAACCTCAACAAATACAGAATGATTTACTCTCACAAAATACTTCGGGCTCAATAACGATTTCAGCCTGGGTTTCATTTAACTTTATATAAGCAAGAATGTATATATATATCCGTTTGCAACTGATTCTTCAAAATCTAATAAAAATGAGAAATTCGTTCCTTACTCATATTATCAGATTTACTAGTGTATGTAGTTAAGACCTTCCATAACCAAATAGGAACAAGAGAGTAGAGTAAAAATAAAGACTTCACATAAGGAAACAATAAAAAATAATTAGTGTATTGTACAATTTAAGAAGAGAGAGTAGGTAGGAAGTTCCAGCACTAATCTTTACTTCCAATTTAGTTTAGCCGGTACGATCACCTAACAAACAAACAAATCCAAATAATAAAATAAGAAGAAGATCACGAAGTAGTTCGCAGAAAGAATTCATTGAAATGAAAAAGAAAAGACTATGATTAATTAAAGAAGACTTCCCTTGTACTCCCTTTATATATATATATAACAAAAAAAACTAATCCAGCGACGCATCGTTTTTTTGGCGAAGCCGCGATTCCATTATTCAGTTTTTTCTCACTTGTTAAATATCGAATAACATTATTGCGCTAAGTAAGAAAGAGAACTCTTACCTGTGGCTGACCAATATCAGCCGAGACAGAGGTTCTCCCCGATTTGTTGTATAATAGCAACACAACACAGGCACCCCCTTACTACCTTTTTTTGTAATCTTTTTGTATATAGAAACCGAACGTTTTTTTTATTGTTTTTATTATTTCCTATATGAGGTCCCTGGGATTTCTCGTTTGCTATAGTTGATGGATTTGACTCTTTTTTTTTATTTAACCGATACAATCAATCATATTGATTTATTCTTCGATTTGCCTATGTTCTTATGAAGATAGATATTAATTCTACTGCGAAGTTTTCCTTTTATCTTTTTGCTGAATTTGTTACTTGTTTGTTATGTGCTTTGGAATGTTTGCTTCAGTTAAAGTTAGTTAAAGTTAAAGTAGTTGGTCTAGTCCTGCTAGTAGATTCTTGGGATCAACAAAAATGAAAAACAATGGCATGCGCACTTTCAAATGTTCTTTATGACTGGACTTATGGTTAGAGGACTTCCTACTTACTTATTATTTATCTTATCTATATTTTTTTTCTATTTTTTTATAGTTAAGTTACTTTGTCTTACGTGTATGTATCAACTAGTACATTTTCAACAACAAGCAGGTGCAATTCCAGAGCAAAGAATTCATCAAGGGTTCCTTTCATTCAGATGCTAAAGAAAGAGATTTCTTAGTAAATAAGATACTTTTTTTTGACCTATTCTTTAAATCTGTCTAAATTCTGTCTAATATAGAAAAATCATAATATTACTTTTTTCTTCTTTACCAGAAAATCATCATTAACTCAACAGATTCGTATCATAATTCTCTTGGAAAAAGGATCAATCTTGTCCTTTATTTATAGCCCTTTCACAGAGTACATACAAAGAAAGCAGGGTATGGGGGTATAGGTAGATGTAGATCAAAAATATTGCTACAAATCTCTTCAAGTATAAATTATGTAAGTGCACTATCTCCTTAACTAAAAAATTATTCCAAGTATATTCCATAGAAATCAATCCAAGGAGAAGACGAAACGAAATCTTAAGAAGAAAAGCAGCCGTGTGTTAGTCCAAGCGATGAGAGTTGCTTAGAATCCAAGGACTTCCCGGGTATTTCCAATATATGTCAAATAATGAGCAGAGCATGCATGACCACGGATCCTTTTGCTTCAAATAATAGGTTCCATAAATTCTCTTTCCTCAAATTGGACAATATTTGTAAACTTTCTGGCAACTAGTCAAAATCACTTCTGCCTGTACTGAGCTGAGTATTATGGGTGTTCTATCTGATTTTCCTGTTCCTGCTTTTTCGAGGTCGAGGGTCATGTGCGCGAGCTTTATCTCTGTGTTCTTCTTGTCAGTTTTATTATATTATACTACAAGGTATAGTCCTTCATTCAGCTAAAATATATATAACATATAAAAAAAAGTAACTCTATTAATCTTTTTTTTTTTCTAATTTTCTCTAAGAAAAAACAAGATTGAGTCAAAGAAAAATCTCATTTCATTGAAATAAGTTTCCGTGCTAATTCCATAGTATCTCTCTACCATCCTTTTATCCTTTTAGATTGTCAAAATGAAACCCGCCACAGCGAAGAGACTACCCATAGATTGGTTTTGACTTACCTTACTTAAATATTTTCTTATTTGTTACTTAATATGACATGAATGCTACTATGTACTTATGTACTATGATACACTAAGATTTTAACATTCACTGCATAATAGGTGTAAATTTGCACCAACTTTTCTTTCCTGTCCTTACTTATAGCAGTTTATTCTAATATACATACATATCTTTAGAGGACATTTCCTGAGTCTCTAGTCCTATAGTCTGTGATGTGCAACAAACAAAGATAAGCTACTTTCAGTGTAGTTTCTTAAGTCTGGCTTTAGAATTCCCTGTATAGACTCCTATATCTGTTACCTATGCTTTGCAGTGTTGTAGATTATGTTGTATTCTTTCTATTCCTATATCTTCCTCTTTTCCCTTCCCAGGCATTGTTTTATCTTAAGAATCTATTTATTGTATTGACATTAATTAATATTAAAGAAAACAAACAGTAAAGACTTGTTGCCTCATACTTCTTAATCTAATTTAATCTAATTATTTATGATATCCTTCTTTTTTTTTAGGCTCGTTTTCTGGAAGCAGTGGATTTGTATTTCGCTATGTTATGATTAATTGTTGAAAAGTACTTTTGTAGGAGAAAAGAAATATTAATTAGTTAGTAACGAATTCGACTTATTGTTCGAATGAAGATATTTCGTATCAAAGAAGAAGTTATTATTTTGTTCCATATGCATCGCATCCACTTCTATTCAATTAAGTCAATTAAGAATTAAGTCAATTAAGGAGGAATATCTATCCCAAATTCTAAATTATTATTTGATTAAATTCAGGAAGAAAGCCCCAAATTGCAGCAGATGGTAGTTTTTCACGTCTAGGATGCCTTTAGTTGGATCTCCTAATTTGTGTATGTGTAGACCTTGGACTGAAGTTTTACCTTTTTTCACTGACGAGTGGTATTTATAGATACTGAATGAACCGCGGTTGCCCGCACAGATATTTATTTATGCATGTTAAAGTTGGTAACTTCGGAAGTCTAAATTAGAAAACCCTTTTCTTTCTAGTCTTTCGCGGGAAATTGTTGCTTCTTTATTTTTTCTATTTTTGCACTATTCTTTTATGTAACATCTATTTATTTGTTTGTGCTATATAGCTTAGTAGTTAGAAAACTTGAACAATAATTCATAATCTTTTAGTTTTGGCTGAACTTTACCAACCAACCGACTAGTAAACTACAGGATTCCTTATAAAATAGAAAACTAGGACTTTCTCAATGAATCTAAAGCACAAAGGACATAAGGACTAAGACCTAATTCCAGGCAACAAAACAACAAAGACTCAAAGAAGATAAACAGCGCATATAGCTAAGTAAGTAGTAAAGGAGACGACGTATAATTAGAACAGGGAACCCAACATTTCATAATATTCCCTGGTATTTTATTATTTAATACATAATTACATTACCCTACATTGCCGTTACTGAACCCCTTTCCAAATAATTCCAAATAATTCTACACACACAGTCCTCCTTGAAATTGAACTAATTTGAATCTTCGGATCTGAATTCTTAACTTCGTCTTGCAGAGCGTATTATGTAACACACCAAAATGATTCTTAAAAAATTATCAAGCAATGTATAGATAGATCCGTTTAAGGAAAGTCCTCTATCACGAAAAAGAAGAGAAAACGCACGGGTAAGTAGTCAGCGCGATACTGGTTACTTATTTATTTTCTATTTTTTATATTTACTTTCTAAACTTCTATGCACTAAAACTCGACGCATAACTTTACTCTTTATTTAGTTTTTTAGATCTAATTCCCGGACTTTACTCGATCATAAATAAAACCATTGTTTGTAGACTTCGTCTACCCGCCACTTTTTGGTACTTAGCGCAAGGAATGAGATTTCACGTGTTGATGCGTTGTATAGATGTAAAAAATCTTCTGAAAAAGACCTAGTTACTCTATAATTATTGTTAAGACTAAGGGATATATTACTATCTCATGAAAGGAAGAAGAAAGTTCTTCTATTATACTTTTTTTCCATCTCCTGCATACTAACACGCATTAAAGACTTTCATCAGAATTATTTAATGGATATATTCTAAAAGATATTGGTCATGAAATATAGAAAATAGAAGAGAAGGAAGAAAGATTTCATTGAGAAACGGTTGTAAGATTTGTCATATAGTTCAGCTTGCGTGTGCGGTAAAAATTCGCCAACAATTGAAATTGAATGAAAAAAGTCGTCCCAAATTCTCCTAATTTATAAAAACACGTTTCTAAATTATAAATAAAAGGACATTTGCACTAAAACCTACTTACTTACAGGATTTCAATATTACAAGCAAGTAGTAGGTGTACTAAGCAGAACTTAGGATCTATATCAAACAAATATTTAGTCAATTTCTTGCGTATATTCACTAGAGTTCATTTTCTAAATTGTTCATGAGTGTCGTTCTCGTGAGGTCGTAGGTAGTAAACCAAATATATGTCAATTACAGCGATAAACTAGAAGGAAATTCATTAGTGGGAAGTTAGAAAGAAACAAAACCCTTTTAAACCATTGTTTAGATCTTTTGTGAAGAAAGGTTCCCTACTCACTCCTAACTTCAATGATAGCATGCAAGAAGACCCTGACAGAGACTGAAGGTTGGATTCCTCTGCTCATGCTTCACCGATGAACCCAATCAGCGGAAGAAGAAGAAAGACAAAACGCATTCCTTTCATTTGTAGTTAGTTTAGAAGATTTAGAAGGGACCATTAGAAACTCCATAGAATCCCATTCTCTTAGGCATATGGAGATCCCCATCCAACAGAAGTAGTTTAAGCCTTGAGAATCAAAGTGTTGTGCTTGAGAGAAGAAACCCCTTCTTATAACTATTCTCTTCTTTTTCGCGTGAAAAGCTAAGGCTAAGTAAATACATCTAGAAGTCAATTGTTTACTATTTCTAAAAACTACGTTATGTATGCATATCCATTTCAATAACTGAAAGAGCAGATTAGAGATAGACGGGTAGTGATAGAATTCGAAGCAAGACGCGGCGGAAACAGGACCGCAGTAATACAACAAGTAAGAAAACTAGAGGAGAAAGATTCTACGAAGAGAAAAGTAGACAAATAAATGCTGCAAGGCAAAGGAAGAGTTTCTATCCGCGTGCAGAAAGAGAAAAACTAGATTCCTTCTTATAGTTTCTATTTTCTTTAGAGTTAGCGGATTAGAAATTGACTATGTTACTAATTGCCTAAAAGATACCTTATTCTAAACTTATTCTAAAATAGACCTTAGTAAACTCTTTCTTTATAGTGTAGTAGATTGTTATAAGAACAGCATGTGAGTACAACTTAGATAGAATAGGAGAAAATTAGAAAACTAAATAAAGGATAATTTGGTATCCATTCGCAGTATTTCTGTATTGGCCTAAAGTACTTTATTTATATCTTTACGTAGCATAATCTATTTTCACCTCTTACTTCTAACTGATTTTTATCTTCCCAAAACCTGGCAATGACAAGTCGAAAATCCTCTTTTTCGGAGTCTTTTTTCATGGTCTATAGAAGGGAGAGGCATGTTGATAGTTGACAAAACCCAATTCTGACAATTTCATGTTTTCTCATTTCCAGCAGCTCGGAAATTTCTGAAAAGTTTCATTCGGATGGTTGTTTTACGATTTTCACTAAGAAACCGATCTCAAATTGCAAAATCCGATACTCCTATGGCGGGAGATACCTGCTTTTTGGTTATTTTTAGTAGTGAACTGGAAATCTTGAAGAGAAAGAAAGTCCCGAGAGACCGGTATGGAAACTAGTTCTTTATTAGTATAGTACTAGGCAGGCTTGGTAAACTTCTATACCTTTTTGTTTTGGTAGTTAGAAAAATGACCGAACCCTAGCGGCTACTTATGGAAATCTTAGACAGATAGCAAACCGCATTTGGGAAAGTTATTCCCAACTGAAGAGATGGTAGCAGGATAGACACTATCTTCTGGTAGTTATGCATTAGTCACACAGTATAGAAATGACTCGTAGGTAGGATAGTTAGGCTGGACACAGAAACTTTGAAAAAAAAGAGAACCCCTTTCGTTCGGCACTAGCTAGCATCCAATTTTTAAAAACTGAAACAAGCCTGAAATTCGACCGAGCTTACTTTGACCAGTCTCGGAAAAGGACAAAAAAGGACTCCTTTTGCACATTTTTGAGAAGCGAAATGAAAAAGGACTTCCCATTTTTGGGAATGGGATCTTTTCGAATTTGACTAGGGTATAGATCTGAAAAATAGAAAAGAGGACTAATCCATAGGGGTCTAAGCCCTGTTTTTCGAAATTCCCTAAGCAATCGATCTGAAAATGGGAAAAAGTCACATCGGCCTAGGGGTGAGTCAATCAGATTTGACTAAGGAAGGATTCAGATGATTTCATCTACATAGAGTCTCTCTTGATGGTCTATAGTAAGCAGAATTCTTTCAAGATCTTTCGGAAAGAACTGCTTAGGACTTCTTTTAGACTTAGGACTTCCTATTCTTAGTAGACTGAGTGAGTCCTATTCTTATTCTTATTAGACTGAGTCCTTTTCTTTAGTTTGAGTCCTATTCTTATTCTTATTAGTCCTAGACAGTGAGAGTCAAGATCATATGTATGAGAGAGTCATTCAGTAGATCTATGGGAAAAGGAGATTTGAACCAAAAAGTTTCTTGCAAAAAAGCCGATGCACTGACTTTTGAAGTAGGCAGTCTTTTTTTCCTCGATGAAAAGTGATTTAAAGTGCACTCGCTTTCACTCGTCAAAAACCATCCGCG
>JAYMSO010000026.1:0-19240 GCA_036897175.1 Plantago depressa | reverse complement strand
AAATTGTTCAATACTTTTTTTTATAACTCAGCTAGTAGAAACCTTTCCCTTAATTTCTAACAAAAAAGATAACCGCAACTTTGGAACAACAAGACCTTAAAGCAAAACTAACTAATAAAAAATGGCAGGTATTTATTATTTACATATATGATTCTATTTCCCCAGAATATACAAAAATATTTTAGTAGTGGTATGCGCCGATGATGTATCTTGTTTAAGGAATTCTTCTTGTATGTAAATACATAAATATAATTAAAAGACTAAAGACCTATCCTTACTAAACTAAGGAGTACCCGAAGTATAAGTTTTTCTAAGCCAACCAATAAAATAAAGAGAGTTTCTATCAAAAAAAAAAGAGTAACTGTTTGCCTGCTAGTATAGAATCCATCTTTTATTCATGAATTGATGATGAGAAAACAGAAAAGATATTGAACCGAACAAGAAAGAAAAGAAGAGCACATACAATGCATAGTAAGAACTAACAATAGAACACAAATAATTTAATTAAGATTAGCAGATAAGACATCATCTTACTTAATGAAATCAATAAATCTTATACAATGAAACCTTTCCGCGTGAGCAGTAAGGGACTATTACTTCTATTTTTGTTGGATATGCTTTCTAAGGCCTTGCTAGAGATTGTTAGAAAAGAAATATAAAAGAAAAATTAAGGACAACCTATACTATATAATACTATATAGTAGTGATGAACACAAATTAAATTTATCTATAGTATAGTATTACTCATGTTCTAGCTCTATTTTATATTTTTTTTATTCTTTCTCCTAGCCTATTCCTTTCAAGCCTATACACAAAGGATTCTAATAAATAATTAAATATACTTTTAACTATTTTTTTTTAGAAGAAAATTAAAAAAAGAGGAAGTTACCCTTTATCTTTAGATTATAATTTATATTATAATGATAATGAGATTAGAAATTTCGATTTGATCCTGATCGGTCTATATTTATTCCTAATCCTAGTCCTATTTATTATATAGTAGAGACTCCATTAATTTCAGATTTCCTACGAGCTATTACAAATGCTGGACAACATAGCATAAATTTAGACACCTAACAATTTGTAGGAAAATAGTAGAGCAGAGGAAATCCAAAGCAATAAGCAATAGTAGTAAAGAGGTTAAGAATAGAAAGTAGTGAATTAAAAATGAGACTAAAGAGTGAGCATAGCAAAGAAAGATCCTTAGTAGAATAAATATAAATTATGAGGCATGTATTGTAGTAGAAAATACTTATACTTATACAGAAGAATACTTACCTTACAGAACCAAGAAATATTGTAGCCAGAGTTGAGACCTTTCACAATTAGCTCTTATCGATACAGCACATGAGCTATACAAGACGGTTATCATTCGTTTAACCGCGAAAAAAGAAATACATTTCTTACAAAATAATTATTAATAGTCTTCGGCTGTCTGGAAGGAATGAAGGATTTTATTATAAAAAGCAAGGAGTACAGTACTTAGTTAGCAAACCTAGAGAGTCGACGTAGTTTACTTAATAAAAAAAAAAAAAAGAATCTTGGAATATTTAAAAGACGGTATTTAGCTAGTTGCGAGTACAAACTATTGTTCTATACTATAATAATATAGAGTAGTGCACTATATTCTATACTAACCAAGGTAAAAAAAAACTCTACATAATAAATTTAGCTACTATGCATGGCATGTATTTCTCTATTTGTGACCCTATTCTTTGTTTGTTTTGTATTATAGATATTTAAATATGTGCTAATTCAACTCTGTATTTTATTTAATCTTCTCTTCTTAAGGTTTAAAGTAGAGTGGATTCTGTTCATTGCACTAATTAGATTATAGCCATAAAAAATATAATTATTAAGCGGGACTTATATTCCTTCCTAACCATACTACTATAAAGTATAAAGCCATAAGTCTATAAGAAATACAACAAACCATAAAACACTCACTCACATATGTCGATGATTTCTATGCTCTATGTGATATATATACTATTATATACTTTTGAATTTGAATCAATTAAGAAGAGAAATCGGGGAGGAACAAACACTCTGCAAACTGAGTAGATAAAAACTCTAGACTAATTAAGTTATATTAAGAACCCTACTTATTAACTAATTTCCTTTATAAATTTACAACTGGGTTGGAGACCTATATTCTAATTATATACACTTACACTATACAATTAATTATACATAATGAACATATTCGTACAGCATAATATCTAGCAGAATACCTAGACCTAGAAAGAGAAGAACATAACTAATAACTTAATAACTACAAAAAAAAAAAAGTCAAGGTTAAAGAGAAAGACTTCTTATTCCTTACCTCTTACTACCTCTTACTATGTAATACTTACCGGTGTATCTTATGTATCTTATCTTAAGAGAATATATTTTTAAAAACATAATACCATGCGCGGAGTTAGAACAAATAAAATACAAGACTAATAAAGAAGAGAGTACATAAACATATATAATTAGGAACGTATAGGAAAGCTAGTAAGAGATAAGAGATATACAAACATTACTAAAGATTAAGTAATAGAAACGCAAGGCAAGCGTTCTACGTGTAGAGTTTGGGGATCCTAAAAAAGATCAGAGCTCTCTTCTTATGTTTGGTAATTGGTAACTACGAGTTCCTTTTCATTCATATATTTTTCTATTCTTAGCACGAATTCCCTACTAAGTCTATATAAATATTTATTTTGTTTCGCAGTATATTAATTAAGAAGAACAACTAAAAATGACAGGATTAATTAAGCCTCAAAAAAGAGTTAGCTCTGTATTTTCCATATGTTGAGAAAGGACAACACCCGCTAGTTTGCATTTACCAAAGGTTAAGTATTGCACGCAAAGGGCATATCCACAAAAAAAGGGGAGGGGAGCAAAGGACAGGAAAATGACAAAAATCTGATGACTTGTTTTTGTTTTAGCCGTGAAAATGGTCCAACATAATATAAATAAACATGAGTTGTTATTATATAGAGCTATTAAATATAAAATAAAACTAAATGAAGTAAGGGCGGCCTTGTTTGTGTGAGTTCACTCCGGGTTGTAACAGTTCTTGTTCAATGAATATCACAGCATATGCCTAGAATTATTGAGTTGAATATATCATTACTTTTTCTATTTTTCCGATCTGTTCTGCCCTCACAACACGAAGATAGACCTTTATAAATATAAATCAGAGTTACTGTTTTTTCCAGAAATAAGAAATCCAAGGGTGCTGTAATACCAATAAATACCCAACGCGTCCTTTTTTCATTCTCTGCTCTAAGTTAATCCTCCTATGTAATAGAAATATAATATTCGTTGTAGGCAATCCTCCTTTTCTTTTAATTGTGTATTTAATTGCATTTATTTTAGTATTTCATTTCATTGGTGCAACCATTTTCTATTACGATCACGACGGTGCTTTTCTTCCTTGTCTTTCAATTCTTGCTTGGTCGGTTTGAAGTAGATCTACAAATTTATAGGTCACAGAAAAATGATAAAGTTTAAAAGAAAAGTAATAAAATATATGAATTTTTGTCACGTATATATAGTATATAGATTATATTAGATTTTGAAATGCTATTGCCATGTCAAACTGTTCTCAGTTGTATTTGCTCTCTTCTGTCTGCCTGGTATTTTGTATTTTAACCTGCCTCTTTGCTTTCTTTTTCTTTTTTTTTTTATCTTCTACTCGCTTCTTTTTTTGGTTGGTGCAATGCCTGCTTAACCTCACCAGTCTATGCTTGGCGCCTTAATCTTCTTTTTACAGCGCTCTTCTCTTAGTTTTCTTCTCTTGCCCTCGTTGTCCTCTCCAACGCAGGCTCCTCTCTCTTCTATACTAGCAAATCACAGCCCAGCAGCCTTGAATTGAAAGACTTTATCCTAGGTGCATTCTCAACAATAATCTTCTTACAAAGAAGGTCCTAGATCATAGACGACAACCCATGCGCCGGTACTAGACAGATCGGACACATACGCCTGCCTGCCCAAGCCTTATCCCATTGAGGACATATCTGCTGCTTATCAACACCAACCCATCATGCTTTTTTCCCTTCCTTACCTAATTGGTCTAGTTCGGGATATTTTCGGTAGAATCACGTCACTGCGGATGGGTACCAATGGTTGGGTCATCCGTGCTGTATCACAGTCTGGTGCCACGGCCTGTTATTGGTTTTTATAGGTAGAGAAGTCCATAAACAGATTTAGTGTTCTAACTGCAGTAACAAAACCATTTGGAAGTCCTTGTAATAACCCGGACATATAGAATATAGAAAACAACATAGTGAGGTAGTATTATAGGTAGTAGAAGGTAAAACAACTAAGATTCATATAGAGAACCGTTTATTAAAGGACCAAAAGGAAAGCATGCACAGCGCACAAGTCCATTTAAAAGGGGGAAATAAAAGACCAACCAATACTATAAAAGAGCCAAATCCGGTATATATTAAAAGACTATCACCCTTTCTTATTTATTTTTATTGCAATAATGTATTTATTTACAATTTAGTTTACTTCTAAATCTATTTCGAGTTATAAGACAGCAGCAACGTCTTCCTAGAACTAATAACGTATCTCCCTCCATAAGGGTATATATTTGTATTCGCGATGTATTTAATATTTCTTTAATCATACCAAACAGGAGAAGTTCCGCTATACTATAAAATGTGCAATCTCCTACAGCCTATATCCTTCCTTTGTTGTAGTATTAGATTCTATGTATGCTTAATAAATAATATTCATAAAGTACGACACGTACAACTCTTCCTAGGAATCCAACTCAATCACCTTGTAGTTCCTCTTTCAAAATTATTTCCATTAGGTATAGATATAAAATGTTCAAGTAAAAAACATGTATTCAAAGCTAAGTCAAAGCTATATATAATATCCCAAGGAGGAGAAAAATGCTATATTCCGATAGTAGTATAAACAATATACTGTGCGTTTGTTTTTATAAAGATATTTATTTGCTGTGCCTATATGCCTAAATGTCTTTCTAGTTTTGAGTTCGATTCTTTCTTACTATTCTTAAGGATTTGACCTAAAGAGTTTTATTCTACTCCTTAACAAAACATTAGGGAATAGCCTTTTCAAGAAATTATCTATAACTAAAAAACCCGATTACATTGCTAGATTAGAAAGATCCGACGAATCTCATATATGATGATCAACAAAAACAATTTAATGCGACGAGGTGAATAGGAGTATAACCAACTGGGAATTAGATCTAGAAGAAAGGTTGGTTTGCATATTTTTGCATATTCAGGTAGACTAAAACTGTAGTTTGTAACTCATCGACTATTTCCTAAATTCGTTAGTAATAGCCTTGTAGAACAATAGTCCAGAAGTCCTCTATCAAAAGAACATTCGTAAGGATTACTACACAATAGTTGTTAAAACATATATATAAAGGAGTTAGTGATCTCGTTGCCTTCTTTCTTGGTTTGGGCGATGTATTTCTCTTCCTAAATTTCTAGTTTCCTAGGTGAATATAAACAATCCAGTCCACGTAGTCTCGTTTGATTACTCTTTTGTATTAGGAATACCGGGAGGTAGCAACTAGAGATTCGAAAAGAAAATACATAACAAAATCTATCTTACATTGTGCTGAATGATCATTAAAGAGATAAGTACAAAAAAAACATGAAAAATGAATGAAATATAGAGTCGTAATATAAGGAGTAAGGTAGCTAGCCAGTTAGACAACACTTAATTTAAAAGGAAAAGCTCCTCTACAACATTACATTTGAAAATAAGTCTTAAATTTTTCATTATGTGTAAAAAAAAGGATAGCAATTAGCTTAAATATAATGATTCAAATACTAAGACATTACTTTACTTCTTTCGTGACATGGGTCTTTTGGGGGTTTTTTTTTATTATATCACATTTCTAGTTTGTAGTAGTTAATAATATAAATTTAAAAGAATACCTACAATCTATTTATTTAGGGTAGGGGTTTAAAGAAGAAATTCTAGTAGAATCATGAAATCTAAGAAATAATCCACAAAGAGAAAAACAAGTAGGAAGAAAGCAGCAAAACCAACCACCAAGCAATTATTGTTCCTTTATTCACAACGGGCCGCATAAGTCAAAAAAATAGTATTAGTAATTATTTCTTATTATATATTTCTTACTATTCAATCAAAGTTCTATTTATTACTCGAAGTATCCAATTACAGTTACAATTCGAAGGGTCTCTTTACTACTCTAAATTCTAAATACGCTGGCCTTCTGAATCATTTCGTTTTATATAAACTAATAATTAAAACAACGAGGAATATAATTTTAATATAGTCAATTCTTTTCCCTTTCGGTTTGATTATTTTTCTTATTCGCGTAGTGTATTTCCGTAAATAAGGAGTCTTCGAGGTGTAAGGCAGTTCGGTTCGATGGATAACTACTTTATCTTTCTAATTATAAATAAAATATAATAAGAAGATATAGATAGAAGGGTAGTTAAGTATTGAAATTTCTGAGCGATTATACCGGTTTTGATCCACGTCTTTTAACTTTTTTTTAAGTAGTAAGGAAATATATGAAAAGCTTTCCAACAAAGAACACTTTCTATCTAACTACCTAGTTAATTTGTTTCCCCAACAAAAACTGGAGGCATCTTCGTATTATTAAATAAAAGTATATCCTTTAGTATTCTATATTCTTGACTTAGAGTTATACAACCCTTGTAGTACTACCTGTTTAGAAGAGTTATAGTTCGATAATTAAAATTATTAAAGATTACACATTTGGAAACCATCATTATAAGCGACTAGAAGGTGCATTTCAGAAACTTTATAGGAAGGGATACTTAAATTAAAGATACTAGAGGTGGTTGCTTGCATATTCTTCATATTGAGTTGTTAGCAGAAACAAAAAAGACCCTAGAGGAAGAAATACACAAGTAAAAGGGAAATAAATAAAGAATAGTTCTTAGATCCAAAAACTACTCCAACTATCGATTCAGAAAGTGTACGAATTTATAAGTAAAGAAGTGATTCTTGTTAGCCTCGGCTTAGGTCAAGTTGAAGACATTAAGTCTATACTAACTATACTAATAATAAGTACGGTTGTGATTTCTTCTTAGTGTTGTTCCTATTACTCTATCCCGCAGCAATTCTTCTAAAGTCTAAAGGAGGGGTCTCTTAGCAAAATGCATATAATATAAATAGATTATGTGATCTTTCTCTGTTTTAGAGGATATTCAAAAGAAGCTATTCCTATATACATTACATTTTTTAGAATCGTAGGTACGCCGGTATTCTATTTCTTTTATATTCTTTATTATACCTGTGTTTGTACATTGCCTTATTCTATTTCTAATTCTAAGAATAACTATATATAAAATCTATTTTCTCACTTTTATCGCTAGTAAGTAATCAATTTTTGGTTTTTCGGAATCGTTTACTAAGGAAATTCACGTTTACTTGTTTTCGCCTAATTTAGTTAGGTAGATGTAGCTTTCTCCAATTTTCATGTTCTCCTCCTAAGGTAAAAGTATAAAACATATGTTCCAGGCCCTATGTAGAGGTTATCTTTGATATTTTATGTCTCGTTTTCACTTAGAAATTGAATTTCTTACTGATGAAGTGAAAATGGAAGGGATAAAAAAGAAGTCCTCGCATGAATAGTAAGCGTGGCAAACATAGAGAACTCTGGCATATCACTTTTAAATGACTTAAGAAATGCCCTGTATATAAATTTTAGAAATCTGCCTTTAAAAACGAAGAAAGCTATAAAAAAGAGTAATAGATGAAAACTCTATGGAGTAAGTAATCATGATGCCGGATTGTAAACTCCCTTTTTCATATTTATTTTTGATATACTATGTGAAAGTGAAAGATAATATCCAAGGAAGGATCTTTTAAATTAATGTAATGATGAAATGCAAGAGAAAAGACACAAGTATACCCTATATATTATCCTCCTATTACTATTACAAAAATGGAATACAACTATTCCATTAAAGTTCTTTTTAGCCGTTAAAATACTAGTCCTATATTCTATTCCTCGTGCAAAGCAATGCAAGCTTGATGAAAACGAAGTAAATTATAAGGGAAAGGATCTATCTAATCTATCCCTAAACTATCTATAAATAATACTTTTATGTTATAAACCGAGATAAACACTGCCAATCGTTGACTATTCTACTAAAGTCTAACTTCATAAAAGATTGGACCATGACTTGATGCCCGCTACTTGTGAACCATTAAACTCTTGTTTTATGTATATAATAAATAATATCTATCATATAATCTAATCGTGTATAAAATGTGTGGTTTCCAATCTTATTATATTAATAGCTAGAAGAAATAAAAAATAGGAAATACATACACTTTTTTATAGTAGATAGACCTTTTTTGACCTAGCTGCTGCTCTAACATACGTTCAACTAAAGCCTAGATAGAGTTCGTAACGTAATGACTCTTTAGTCTAGTAGAGCCCAAAAGAAATAATTTGTTTTACATACACTTAATAAATAATACTATTACTATTTTTTTTTGATTTGGGAAGAATTGATTTCTTTCTGGAATGAGAGAAGACCTAAAAATAGAATTGGAATGCGAAGAGAATACAAATTAAATTAAAGAAGCAATCCTTGGACTAGAATTTGTTAGGTTAACAACTTGAATATAGTAGGATAGATAATGATAATATAAATGTTGTAAAGACATCTTTGGAATCAGGATTAATTAATTAACGTTTGATTTATTTTTTTCATTAAGCACGTCGTGTGGAAATGGTTGTATTATGAAAGTAATCGAGTTCTTAGAAAAGATTGTGTGGGCAAAGAAAGAAACTGTTACACACACAGCAAACAACTAAAGTTCTCTACTTTAAAATAAAGAATAAAGATGGAATTTCTTGATTAAGATGATTATGATTAATAAGATATACATCATTTGAAAAGAAGATTAATTTAGAAAAAGAAATTAGAGAGAAGAAGAAACAACACGAATTACTTAAAACTAAATAAATATAAGGACATAATTGCAAAGATACATTTTTTTACTTCCTTGCAAGCAAAATCTTGAAATGAAAAAGATAGTCAAAAAGATGAGATACAAAAGACGGGGCAGGTTAGACCTTACTTATTATTACGTACTAGAAGAATTATACTATGTGTGACACAGCATTAAGATTTAATCATTATTTATTAGATTTAGTTAGTAGAACGAGACTTAGTTAGAAAGAATTTATGAAGTAGACAAAATAGACCTTTTCTTATCCTTGACGTCCTATTTCGCATTACATTTATTGCTGTTGTATTTTCTTGGTGACCGGACTTTTTTATTTTACTTCGTATTCTCTTACCGAGATATACCAAGGATAATATAATAAATATCATACTTCCTTCGAAAACTAAAATATAAAGGACGTGCCGTATAGTAAGTATATTCGTAGCTATACATTATTTTATTACAAAATACAAAGATTACTACTAATAAAGGCCATATTTAGAAATTAGTCTAGTGAGGATGCAAGGAATGCCAGGAAATCACAAATAATATGTTAGAGATAAAAAAAAAAAGAGAGTTGTTGGTAACATACTAGAGTAGAAACAAAGACTCCTGCGGTATGAAAAAAGTTTATAGTAGTTCTTATCTTCGCTTAGCAGATAGTGTTTTGGGTTAGTTATAGTAAATTGTGTACGTCACGCAATTAGTCCGATTATTTAATTGTCCTAGATATTTTTGTCTTAGAAGATGTCTTTGTTGAGATAATTTTATTAAAAAGTGAAGGCACTTGATGCTACTTATCTCCTTTTATTTAGGCAAGACCAATCTTAGTTATAGAATTATAAGATTTTTGGTTAGGGGAGTATCTACATACAATATTATTTCTAGATCTTTTCGCTAGTATGTAGAATATAGTATATAAATCACAATACATGATACTTTGTATAAAAAAGCAAAACCTACCAGAAAATGACTTGTATGATATCTTTATTAAGTAAGATCTTTTGTAGAGGAAATAAGAATTTATTCTTGTACAGAGCATATTGTAACCTTTACCTTATTACCTTATATAATATTGTAATTAGTATATTTTCGAAAAGAAAAGAGAATAGATGTAAAGAACTAGTAACTTAGTTTCAGTTTCCTTAATAAAAATAAAAGGTATAGACCCCACCTTACACATGTATCGTATAAAACTTAACAAAATACAGAGTTAACGGCATTGTTTGTTGAGAACATCGCCTATCCTGAGAAGAGATTCTAATATAATATGGAATAGAGAAATGACAATTCTAATAATTCATATATTCATATACTGTCTTTTTAAGAAACATTCTATATCTTACTCAATTAATAATTTTTAGAAGGAGAACATAGTACATACAAACAAGATACAAGAAAGAGAATTGCACGCCATGGCATAATAATACATAAGCAACATAATAAATAGGATGATGACCTTTTATACTTAATACTTTTTTTTTTTAATTTACACACAAATATCACATATCTTCTTTATCATCGCAAGATACATGCATATACGTAAAAGAACTTAAGTAGCATAGAATAGACACTTTCTTGAAAATATTCACATTACGAAGAAAACGGGGAAATAACATTCGTGTATAAACACAGTTAACAAGTGGGCATTAGTTATAAAAGGATATTAGGGCTACTCTATAAGAAGTTCAAGAGTGTGTCATGATGCCAGATACTCACCACCAAATAACTAAGGTTCTTGGCAATGAAATTCGTTGCTTACAAAGGTAGACTAAATAAAGCTAAGTAATTCCTAGTAATAAATATAATTAATACACAGTTACTACAAGGGGTTATCTTAGTTCGTTAGTTAGTTAGTTTAGTAAATATATAGAGAACATAAAGGGAAAGCGTCTTCCATCATTTATGCTATATCAACGTACCATCATTATCTCTGTCATAAAAAGTTAGGGCTTGGAAAAGAGGTTGTTGTCTTTTATTGATAAATAATCTTCGTAAAGGGTTTTATAAATGGCTCACTTTCTAGTTTTATAATAAAAAAAAAGTACTCTCTATGCGGGAAAAAGAGATTGGATAGCTACGAAATCCTTACAAAAGACACAAATACTTACATCCTTTGGTTCAAGACGAATACTTAATGATCCACGAAAAACCTAATAAGGAGCAGGCAGCCTAAATAAAGGGTGCCAATTCTTTTTATTAAACCCACTAAATAGAAAATCGCAGGAAGGGTTAAAAACCAGGTACTTCTAGTCTAAAAAACTCTGCGTTATAGTTATAATTATATAGTGATATACTTTGCATCCCTCGTGATAGAAGATTCTATATAGGCTAATACTGCTTATTATACTTATACTAACATTATATTTATATCCAGAAAGGTTTGTTGGCTTGGCGTAAACTTTCTACCTTAACCAAATAGAAAGGGCAACATATTATTATATACAATTACAAAGAAATATTGAAAAACTACTTCTGTAAAATGTAAAATCACTTGAAATATATTACGATTTTCTTTATATGCCGGTATTAAATTATAAAATCCAAAACAAAAATATTCTAGTTATCTGGGTTACTTGTTGGTTATTCTGGGTGAGCTATTTCTAAGTAAAATGCATAAGAATTAGTAAGTATATAGATTTAGGGTTTGGCCTTGCTCTAAGAAGAGTACGCTATGTTTGTCTAATTCTAGCAAAAAAGTATATAAAGTAAGTAGTAAAGTAGAGACATCTTGTGATTGTTGTGTTGTTTCGTTAAAGAAGGTTTCTTATAGTAAGTAGAAAGATCTTCTAAAACAAAAAACTACGCCTGCGAGTGCTTTAGGTACCCTATTTTATTATATACTGAAATTGTTAGGATTACTCCAAATACATCCCTTACTTGTAAAAAGACAGATATATTTTTTCTTTACTGACTACTAATGACTGTTAACAACTATTATGACATAATGCGGCATTTGATCCATGACTAGGAAAAGATTTGTCTAGATTTCGGCATCTGTCAAGTTTTTCGAGTGAAGATATACTACCTTATTATCCTACGTATCAGAAAAGAAAGATACACTTTTATTAGAGAGCTCTTATTATTTATATATAAGATAAGAATTATTAGAAGCAGTAGTGCCAATTTATTATAATTGGCTTCTACATAACATATATCGTCTTAGAGGAAGTTATTAGAAAAGCAGTAAAAAAAAAAAAAAACCTTCTCTTAACCCCTAAAAAGTATTGATGAAAAACGTGGTTTGGTCTATGATTACAAAATACATTCATCATTTTTTCTGGCATCGGATCTACCATTTACTTTTAAATACTTACATGATTCTATTATATCTCAAAATTTCCAACATAGATATAACTATTCCAAACACCTTTTATAGTAGATTGCCTTGTTAAATAAAAAAAAACACGTGAAAAGAAATAGCCACCGTGCGTGCCCGTAATCGTAATAAAGAAAATGATAAATATCCGTATGTTTATGTCTAAGCAATCATTCTATAATATAGAAATTATAGAACTAGAAAACAGGGCTATCATCCTTATTATAATTACTAAGGTCTTGTATGTAAGGTCTTGAAAGTAATGTTAAAGTATACATCTTGGGCTCTACATACACCAATGCTTATTTTATGGATATCACTCTTAGCTTGGGCGTATTTCTTTTGTCTGATTTCATACCCGCTAGAAGTCTCTTGGCTCGTAACTTAGTTGGAAATTAATAGAAAAAACATAATAATCAATCAGTTGTCTTACAAAAAAATAAAGGTTAGAAATAATTCTTCTGTAATCTGTATGTAAAAGTATACGATATAAGAAGAATAAAGATTAGACAATAACTTAGCTTAGCACAAACTCAAATAATAAGATAAGATCGACCCGTAATTTTATAAAGAAGCATGGCCAATAGCAATATGTTTTTATAGAAGAACTGAATGACAATATACTACTTATTTCTTATAAAATAATTCTCGGATAAGGAGATAAGGAATCATCTAAATAATGGACCCAGAGTCAAAAAGCAAGACATTTAAAGAATCCTAAAAAGTTAGTAAAGAAATTAAGAAGGGCTTTGAGTAAGGTGGTTGGGTTAGATTCGTAAGGCTATTATAAAAGTTGGAAGAAATCGTTCATCATACGTACCAACACCATAGATAGATAAAAATAAATACTATTGCGTATTTTTCATTAAGACTTTAATTTAAGTAATCACCGCCAAGGAAAGAAAATAGGTGGTGTGAGAAAACAAATACCAACTTTGGATGAAATTCTTAAAAACTCTTAAGTAGAGTTGGGAGAATATACTATACATGATATATACCATGATAGAGACCAAAGTTAAAAATTATTAGATTAGGTTTTAGGATATCCAGTTATAATTTATAGCTGTTGGAATGTGACTATAACAAGGTCTATAGAAAAAGATTATACCGTGGAAGACTAATCAAGATAAGATCTAAGCCGAGACTCTTTAGTAAAAGATAATTAATATAAGCAAGAATCAATAAATCTCACTCTTCTGTCTATTTTCTATTCAATTACAGTTCTATTAATTACTCATACTCAATAAAGTATGCCGCCTATTCTAGTCTAGATAACTTTTTATTACTACAAGTGTATAATATTGTATATAATAAATGAGCAAAGAAAGAACCCGGTTCTTTTATTCGATAGCTTGGTAGGTAGTATTAATGCGTCAGTATTAATGTAGCAGCCGTCGGTTGTATAAAAGATTCTGTGTCTTCCGTTCCGAGCTCTTGGAGGTTTTTACTATAATTCTTCCTACCTAACTACCTAATATCTTATAATTTATGTTCTACTCTTTTATTTATTATCTTATCCAATTGATTGGGAAAAGGTCACTTCTACCTAATCTAGGAGTAGACAACACCTGTCTCTCTTACTCTTCTTTTTCTTTTAGGATTAGGAGGAGGCTCTGTCTTGCCAATCTCGGTACGATTTACTACAAAAAAAAGAGATACACGCATACATAAACCCAGTAAGGAATATTTACAAAATAGGATGACCTTCTATTAAAGTTGGGCTTTTTCATACATAAAAATATCAATCTTCTAGAAGTGTTCTTACTCTATTTCTATTCTTAATGCTGGAGAAACTGCAGAGTTTGTAAAAGGCCTTGTATAGGAAATTCCTCAATCTAAAAAAACATACGTGGGAGCGTGAAAAGTACCCACTGACTACATACAGTGTAGATGACTTAATAATAGAGATTATATTTGTTTAGATAAGGTTGACTTAGTAGATTAACATACTTTATTTTACATTTTACTTACTACAACATATATTATGCGATATCCAGTATCCTATATTTTAGGTTACATTGCCAAAAGTCTTAGATTATCTTCTCAACAAAAAAAGAAAGGAAGCCAACAACCAACAATGATATCACCGACAACCAGAATAATTCGTATATAACACCACTATGTATGTGGAAATCCTTTACTTTATTTTATTACTAGTGAATTGGACTGTGTTGCTCTAATTAATGAACTCAATGATACAAATAATAAAATAAGAGTTCTCGAGAGGATACAATACATACATTGTTATTAACAAGAAAATATGCATGCTATGGAACTGAATTTGGTTTATTAATCTACATAAATAAGATATTTAATTTACTACAAAATAATCTCTGCGGATAATCTAACTACATTTTTGGCTATTCTCTAGCAAATTCCTACTCCTGACCCCCATCTTTTGCTGCACGCACCAATTACTATGAGCTTTTATCCTTTCTTTATACAATACAAATAGAAACAAACATATGGATACACTGATCACCAACCTATATACGCGATACCCTCTTGGCTTAAGTTAACAAAGAGTTATCCACAGAATACTTTCTAAAATACTTCGCAATATCCTAAAATGACATCTTTGAAAATGGTGAATTCTTATACTTTAGTTAGTTATATTATAGGACTCCCTGTACCATGCGCATAAGGGAAGACATTTGATTTGTTTGTAGAAAAATACTCCAATTACCTTGCTTGGATTGGATGAGCTGCAAATTTAATTTTATATTTCGTTATAAGAATCACCCTTCATTTACAGGATAATTTATTAGAAGAATTTCAGGGTATTTTCCTAGCAAGGTATTTTAATTCTTGTTAGATTGTTAGAATACATATTTATTATTTCTAACTATTTCTGCCCAAATCAGAGAATTAGTTTATCTATCACTAGATATAGCTCGCCCTTGTACTGTATGTACACTTGATTATTATTCTTTAGAGTGTATCTACTGCCCAAAAAGAAAGGTCTACTACTAATAATACAATACTGTGACTTAATTTTATTATTCTGTGTTTATATTTCGACATTTATTTATGACTACACTTTGCAAGCTTATATTTCAAAAGACCTTTTTAGTGGAGGGAAAGTCTAATTCTATATTATTATATTCTTTTTATATCTACACATAGATAATAAATAGTGGGTAATATTGTTTGTTATAGTTAGGAACATCCTAAGTAGGCCAAGAGTCTATATTATTTATAAACCATTCGCACGCAAAGAGAAGATCAGTACGCAATTTCTGCTTTCCGAAAGAAACAAGCAAACCTAGAATTATAGATCTAGAGCTAAGTTCATTCTCTGAAATATTGTATAAAAAGAAAAAGATTCTACTCTTGACCCAAAATTTAACTATAATACATATTACATATTTGTAACAATTCCTTCATAAATAATTTAAAGATAAAAAAGGAAGGCAAGGCAACCTCTCGATTCATGGCGCATATTATAAGAATAAGATAAGAAAAGGATATATTTATGCATGATAACGAAATATTCTTTGGCGGAATTGCCAACGAACGCGTGGATTTGTGCTCCTAGAACTTAGTCAGGATTAAGATTAAATTAAGATTAAGGGTTGTTTCCATTTTTTTCGGTGACAACAGCCTAAAGAAAGATGCCTCTGTCTAAGATCATATAGATTTTTTTGCCTTTGTTGATATAAGCGGGGTACGTAATTAATTGTAATTGGCACAGAGAATAACGTATCAATCAATTAATATCAATTAATAATAAAGCTAAAGCATTATGATAGACACTGCAGTATTAATTAGAAAAGAACTTGTGCTAGGGAGGGATGCTGCGGAAACAAACTCATTGAAAGCACAAATAATATACTTCATCTTTCTTATATAATCACTAAAATTACTATGGTACAACAACTACTATTCTTCTGTGGACTCCTTTTACTTGTGAGTAGGCGTAGAATTTTGTTACAGGAAAAGGGTTCGAAACCTTATTGAATAGATGAATAGATAATTGACAAATTTCGTGCTAGTGTAAAAAGTGAGATATTCTCGAGTGCAATGCAAAGGAGGTGGTCTACTAGGAGAGAACAAATATATGCAATACGTTTAACTCTAATTTAACTTTATTTATAAGAAGGAATACTTTACGAGTGGTATTACGGAAATATGCCTGGATTTAAAACATTGGAATACTATGATGCTCTGTTGTGTTGTCAATATTTGATGAGGAGTTTTTTATTACTATCTTTTCTTCTTTTGGCGAATACTTTTGTGGAATGCATTTATATACGAATTGATCTTGTGTTAGAGTCTCGATTGGGTTCGATTCTACCAGATTCTATATACATCTAGAAATATTTATAAAAAAGAAAAACTATAATTTAAGACAAGACCTGTTCACGAAAACGTAGAAATCCTTTCCATAACAAACCTTTTGATTCTTTACTTTACTCTGACTTTTCCTGTTGGAGCCAATCAATTCACCTTCTATCATGTACATTACAAGTACACACTAATGACTTATTAAGAAAGAATATAAGAGAGAAGAAGACCACCATCACTATTTATTTTAGGAGTACGGTATAGATCCGACGCAGAAGGACAGTTCGGGAAAGAATACAATTACAATATCAAAATAGAACCAAAGTCTAGGATGGGCTAAAACATTTTTCTGTTTTGGTAGAATGATAACAACGACACAATTTAGGCGAACCATATTTAAGAAGTAAACCCTTTCGTAATAAATAACCTATCCATCACGAAAAACACGTGGAACCTCCTTTTTATTATAAACTAAGATCCGAGGTCCAGAAGTGGTTCATTTAGGAATTCCAAGTCTCAAGATTGTCGTCTTTCTTTGGCCTAGAAAATAAATAGTAAATAAATAGTACATAAAATGTCCATATTGTATTAAGTTGTATTAAAACATTTTACATTTTTCTTTCTGTGAATGATTTTTTTTCGTTATTGACTTAGTTATCCTTTATATCATAATACGCGATATTTGGTCTGGGGGTAGATGTTGTATTCTTTGTCAGTTATTGAGATTATCTTACTAAATAGAAATTCACGGAAAAGAAAAGAAGAGTAGTTATGATGTGATGCCAGATACTTACTTAATGACCTAAAACTAATACAGTTTTTATGAACGATATTTGTTAATTACGTAGATAGATGATTACAAAGATAGACTATATATGGAGATTCTAATAAATAATCCAGAAACGGAAAAGTGAAATGCAGAACTCCAAAAAGCATAAAACACCCTGGTAGAAAGATATACTTTGACGTAAGCAGCAGTAATCATTTTTGTTGCTGTATAACTTGCTTAGTTAATTTAAGGGAAATAAAATATATTGTTGTGGGAGTAGTGGGAGTATAGTATTAGTTATTAGTTACATAACCAAGATTACTTAGAAATCAGAATAGACATGAGATGTACCAATCCTATCTTCGATTCTAGAAATATTCTATAAATAAGTATTCTATATAAAACAAACCAAAAACTCTTCCTTCTACCCTTTTTCTATACACCTCTTAGGACTACCCTTAAAATAAAATCCTTGTCTACTAGTGTACGAGTTCTTTACTTCCCGCCTACCTTATACTTTTTTTATACATAGAGAGACTATTTATTTTATTACTCACCGTAAGTCAAAAGCTATACATACAAGGATTAATTCTGTGAAACGAAAGAATAAATAATAAATAATATGCCCGTTCCTCCTAGTGTGAGTTGTTTACGAAGTCGATTATAAATAATAAATTCATTATTAATACCCGAAGCTAATATCCAACCCGAAGAAGTAAACATAAATTTGTACATATTTATTGTACTGTACATTGAGGGAGATCTAATACTATGATGAACAAAATGAACAGGTTGTCAAAATAGTTGTAAGTAAAAAAGGAAATGGAGAAGATTATTCTTAAGTATAACTTATAAGTTGTTTTAGTATATATGAGATATTGTAGATTTTGCTGGGAGTAACGAAAATAACAAATAATCATTACCAAGAATTCCTAATAGGTAAAATTTTGACAAGTAGTAATAAATAGTACTTTAAAATAATATTCTTATAGGCGAGTAACTTAGGAGGACGATGATGTTAAGAAATAAAAAAGTATACGCAATAAATTAAGTATTCATATCATAAGAAATTTATAGATAATCGAGAATCCGACCTACCACGTTTATTTTATTAGACATTGCTCTGTAACCTCTGATACCTGCTCTATCTTCCTCTTTTGTTTTGTTACAATACCTTGTTCTGTACAACAGTTGTATTTTTGTTCTTTATAACCTTTCTGCCTATTGTTTGTGTGTTTACGGTAGTTGTGTATCTTCCAACACCTCCTTTCCAGTACTGTCCTGCCTAATAGACTTACTTATTAATTGATATACCACGTGTGTTTTTTTTATTTCTTAATAAATTGATTTCTTAATAAAGTTTTTGCGACTGCTTCTATGTAAGGAAATAAAACTTTAATCTATATATTTTCCTGTGTGAAATTTCTTCTTTCGTACTTAACTTATTTTATAAAGTATAAAGTTAAGAAAGAAGTAGAACGCATGAAATAAAACAAGGAGTGAGTAAAGAGTTAGCGAGGGCAAACACCTAGTTCAAGTAGAGGAACGGAAGAACTTTAATGTAGAAAGAGTACTCGATTTATCATGATCTAGTAAAGCGCTATATCTATATACTGAAGTGAAGCTATGGAAAAATTATTAATTATAATAAAATAAAGTAAAGAAGAGAAAAAATAATAAAAAAATAATTGGTTTGGTGCTCCAACAACCACGTATATAAAGATCATATAATTTTCTCTTTTGTTTATTTTTCTTTGTTTGAAGCTAGCATATCTTCTAGGTGCACTTTTTTAAAGGGTGTATAGCTCAGTCGGTAGAGCAATCGACTTTTAATTGATTGGTCGTTGGTTCAAATCCTACTACACCCAGAGTCGAAGGAGACAAATAAAAACTTTTCGGTATACCGCTCTACACAAAAG
>JAYMSO010000025.1:0-19760 GCA_036897175.1 Plantago depressa | reverse complement strand
TTGCATGCCAAGCTCACTTATTTGGGAAGTCGCACATGTTTTATCTTCATCATCAACAACCCATAAATGTTACAAAGAAATAAATTGCCAAGAGAAACAAGTTGAGTCATCCAGGAATTTCAAACTATCCAAAATAGAAATAAGTTAACACGAGACATTTCCGAAAAGAGAAAAAGAACTTGTTAACGGGACAACTTTGTGACTACGAATAACAGAGCAAGATAGCTCAACTCCAACTCTCATGTCCTAACTTCAATGCCTCCTTTTAGCAAATGCTCTTTCACAGATTGAATTGGCACCTGCAACTCAGGCATACGACCAACACAACAAAGTCAGCTCATGGTACAAATATCTTGCACACGTTCTCAATATTGCCAACATAATTCTGATCTACCACCCGATAGAAGGTTATTATTGTAGTTACCTCTTTTCGGTGGAAAATGCCAGCAGCAAGAGCAGCAGAAGCATTTGTTTGTGAAAAAACTTCAGAAAAATGCTCAGGTACCCCAGCGCCACTGCTTGCTATTACGGGAATGCTTACGGCATCTGAGATCAGCTTTATCAGATCAATATCAAATCCTTTCCCTTGACCTGGAATAAAAAAAAAAGCTCAATTTTATAGAGCAAACAATTTGATAACCTATTATTCTTACAGAATTATTGTAGACCCGAAAGAAATGAGGTTACACGTAATCAAGTACTCAATACCCAAGGAGAAATATTCAATCAGATTGTTTGCAAGCATTAGTACAGATGTGGAAATTATGTTCACGGATGAGGTTTATACCATACACCAACGTTTCCAGTATCAATCTAGAACTCGAAAAATTCCCGCTCCAACTGACTGAAATTTTAACATAATTGCACTTCCAAAATTCTTCAAATCAAATGAAACTTTCCCTAATTTTGCGAGATTGTGAAAGATAATTCACAAAATGTTGTTTTCATATTACACATGCCCAAAAATGCCTCTAGAAAAATCCATGCCATTGCTAAAAGAAAATGATCATGACTTGGTACCTGACAGGAAATAGTTGTAATATTGTATAATGAACTGAAGGAAGAATCACAAATAAATAGGGGTAAAACTGAAGTATGACGGAGGTGATTCTTTTGAGGAATATAAAATTATCACGAACGGAAACTTGAGAAGGCAAAACTTAGATGGACATCAAACATTAAAGACAAAGTGCATCATAGATCAGTGGATATATGGCATGCAAGATAGAAACACCAAAAGCATGCATACCGTCACAGTCAATGCAATTAAGGAGTATCTCCCCAGCACCCAGTTCTTCCACAGCCTTGGCAAGCTCATATGCTCCAATTGGCCGACCTTCTCGCCCTCCACTCACCTTCAGAAACAATCAAGGACATCATTGTTTGGCCATTCTAAAAATTCGGGTATATTTAGTGAGATATTCTCAGTATTAAATGATTATATATATATTATTTGTAGCTTAATCTCTGATAAAAGCAAAGAACTGAAACACAGAGTAAAGACTTAGATAGACTTCCCTTTGTTATGTTATGCATTTTTCTTGTTCTTCATACAAAATTGCCTTTAAGAAAAGAATAAAATAGAAACTATAATACATTCTTAACTTAACCTAATAATCGAACCTAAGCATAGTCTACTCCTTCCTGTAATATTGCATAAAGCAGAATGGCATAATTCTTAGTCAGAAAAAAGAGATTCTATATAGCTTTATTTTATAGATCCAAGCGGTCTTATCTTACTTAAGAGCTGTTGTAATCCTAGTTAGAGATAATATTTTATATCCATTGCATAGGTAAATCCACGGTTAGCGGCAAAAAGGGGAAGATACTGACTAATCTTTTTCTGCTCTCGATGAAGCTGATTATGGCTTTGGGATGTGATTGCTTTATAGGCTTAGCTAGCTGGGTATAGTAAGATACAGATTTTTTTCTATGAATATCGAATATCTAGGACTTTGCTCCTTTAACTAAACATCGCATTTAAAGTGTACACTCTCCTACCTCTAATGCGTGGAATTATATCGTATAGTTATATATTGTATAGTACTTTGATGAACGACTCATCCCCTTAACATTCTAACTGTAGGCTTGAATCTAGGACCTGTAATCTTCTTTAAAGTTATAAGTTATGCTAGCTGATCCAGGAAATTATACTTTGACATGTGTATAGTTATAAGAAACTTTTGAAAGAGAAAATCTATATAGATAGAATTATGATTTATTATAAAAATTTATTAGAAAGAGACAAGTATAAACTTAGAGTAGAGGAATGTACTACCGAATCGAAAGCACTATCTATACTATATATATTCTTTTTTAATAATGATCTCTTAGAAGTAGAAGGTTATTTAGAATGTAATAAGATGTCCTGCAACATGCAGCAGAGTTTTTTGAGATACGAATGCTTTTTCCTTTTTTACTGACTTCCTTGATTGGATTAACAAATGCATCGTCACTTGTTTGTTTTGTAGACTACCTGATACTAAACTAAATTACTATTACCGTATGCCCAGATATTCCTTCCTCTAAATACTAACTTAGAGGATTCGTCAGTAGTAGGTCTTGAATTTACTTCTTCTTATTATTAATTTATATTTAATTGTTGTGTTTCATTTACTTTGTTTGGATACCTCAGAACTTCCATATACGTAGACTAGAAACTGCATATTTTTATATGAACTCCTTTTTTTTTGAATTTAATTTGGTTTAGGCAGATATAGCTTTTTGCTTATGGTACACGTGTAGAAAGAAGTTATGTTGATAAATCTGAACATCATATTTCTTTATCTTTTTTTGCAGAATTGTGAAATGCTGGATATTTCGTAGCGCATGTAAATGAACTGGATTCTTTATTCAATCAATATAGCCAGAAAATAAACGGAATAAGATAGACTTCTGGATCTTAAATCTCTTGGATTTGTATAAATAAGAATAATTCGTAGAGTTAGCTTAGTTCTATATAGCGTATATGTGGGACTAGATATATAAGCATAAGTAATATATATATATCCCCATACATAGGAAAACTTGCATAAGTAAACACTATAAAGTAAAAGTACTTCTTTTGATTGTCAAGATCGTCAACTTAAAATTTTATGCGTGTAGTGTATATCTAGGAAAATCCTATGAGGCAAAAAAAAGATCCCTCGTCAAAATATAGCTATCCCTTAATTAAATACGATCTTATGATACATGAAAGAAAAATAATGGAAAGAACTTATACGCAATACTTAGTACAATTTAGTACAATGAGCTCTAAAACATTCCTTTTTATATAAGGGCATTCATTGGAAAAATATCTCACTGAACCCAGGTTTACTTACCTCTTGACTTCCTTTCTCCTCTCCTAACATAATTTCTAACATCTAACATAAAAAAATAAAGATATAATTTACTCCCCTTTATTTTCTACTTCGGCATATCTGTTGTTGATGAAAAATGATTTTAGTTACATACTACTTATCTACTTTTGCCTAATGCATACTTTAATTTCCCTAATAATTATGAAGACTCGTTACAATCTTTCTTTGGATATTGAAATAGAATCCCCGTCTCCGTGTTTGAATTGAAAGAGCACATGTAGTAGAGGTTCCTTAGATAAGTAGAGAAGACCATATACCGTAAAGGAGTAGGTGAACTTTAGAAGTATATATAACTCTTTCATATTTTTTTCTAAACGTATTAAATTAAAGAAGAAATAAAAATAGTTAATGCGAGTGCAACTATTCCTATGATTTGCTGAATAACATTTCCTTTTATTTGGAAGCCTCTCAAAGAATTATAAATTTCAAAAGAACAGAACAACAATGAAAGGTAAGGCTACATAAATTTTCCAGTGCTATTACTTTCTATTTCCATTTTCTCCTAATTAGAATTACTATGGATTTCATTTATATGTTAGATGCATGAAAGTTAAAGACAAAAAATGAAACGGAATTTGGAAAACTCACGACAGGGTTTATCTACGCTACGATCTTCAACAAAAAAGTACAAGAGTACAAAAAAATACTTGCACAGCCCTAAGACGCGAATAACATAATTGTTACGTATATCAAAGTAATAAA
The DNA here is from genome assembly GCA_036897175.1 of Plantago depressa. Lineage (NCBI taxonomy): Eukaryota > Viridiplantae > Streptophyta > Magnoliopsida > Lamiales > Plantaginaceae > Plantago > Plantago depressa. Next base: position 15,696 of record JAYMSO010000025.1, on the reverse strand, counting down.
CACTCCTAGTTCAAAAATGTGAGTAGATTAGGTGTTCACAAAAAAAAAAGATTTAGGTACAAAAAGCGGTTTACTTTAATTTAAAATTACTAAATTGTTGAAAAAAGGTCTCATCGTATTAGATATTTTTGTGTGTATAGGGAAGGGATACGTGCTGTTCTAAATAAATCTTTACTAAATCGGAGGTGCCACTTGTAAGTCGTTAGACAAGTTACGTACAATTATCCCATAAGTTGCATTTTGTAAATTCTAGTATCCACGAAAAAGAGGAGAGAACTCTAGCTTCACAACTAAATAACAATTCTTTTTTGATATACATTCTTTACCGGATCTAATAAATGGTCTCAGTGAAGAAACCCTCATTCATCATCATAAGGACCACTGTCGAAAATAAAATGATAGATACACAGTAAATAAAATATATTTTAAAATTAAATTAAGAGAATAGGGAGAATTTGGGGTAAAACAACGGATAGCATTGGTCGTTTAACAAAATAGTAAAATAAAATATAGTGTAGGTACAAAACCAAGCTCAAATAAAGTTCTTGATTGGAAAAAGATCAGTAGCTTATGAAAATTGTATACTTGTTGTTGAATAAAAAAAAATGTAAGCTGCCCCTGTTGCTGAAGTCCATCATTCACAGATCTACACTTTTTAGATTATAAAATTCTATTCATATCGTAGATTTTTGGAGTTATTCCTCTTTTTAGATACATAAATGTACTTTAATGCTCTCTACAGAAATTAAGGGCTAAATACCTAGGTCTTGCAGAATATTCACTTACTATTTATTCTACATCTACAAGCTTGAAGAAGGATTGGCCTTGTCTTATTTATTACTTGTGTTTATATTTAAATTTAAAAAATATTAGGCGAATTTATAAATGTTGGCGTTTTGCTTTTTTCTTACACAACCCGCTATCTTGTATTGTAAGTGACTTATTTTCTAAATTTAGTAGAAATAAGAATTGCATATAAATTGTAGATAGAGTAAACCCCGAAAAACATGGAAAGGTAGGATATGTGGCTTACTTGATAGGTCGAAGAGATAACTGAGGCAGATCTTTATTTTATAATTGGGCAAAGTTGGGATAGATAGAAGAAACTCAGAGTAGGAAAGAGTTATTAGCCGTTAAATCCAATGTAGAGTAAATCAGAAGGGCTTGTGCGGCACATATAACTTCACAAAAATATGATCCATCCATCATCTATTATTCTCTGAATTAGCTCTATTCTCCATATCTACACGTATTAAATTAAAGAAAAATCTTTGTCATTATATGCTATGTCCTTCTCTTCTTCGCTTCTGTTATCTTATCCGGGTTGGCTTTTGATATAGAAATTGATATAGAATATTTCCTTTATTTTCACTCTATATTTGTCTTATATATATATATATATATATGTAACAAAAACAAACCTCTTCTAATTACAACAAGCCTCGGATTATAGTCTGAGGTGCAAGTTCCTTCTTTCTCTTTTGTTGCGTGTCCAGTGGTGGAATCGTGAATATCTATCTTTGTACACACACATTAAAAATACTTCAATCAAACAAAAGGTGGATTTCTTATTGATGACTAGCTGCTTAACACAGAATATACAGAAACAGAAGCAAGGTCGTATTTTGTATGTATAGTATTCGATTCATAATTTGTTCTATCTTAGGGGATATAATATTCTCGCAAACTGCGCTCTTTGTATTGATGATTTCTTTAAAGGGAACTCCACGCAATTAACAATACTTCTTTTTTCTCTCCAAAAGTCTCTATTTAACAAGAGTACTCTTCGTGATTATAATTCTGCAGCCTCTATCTCTTCTTTATGACCAAGCAAGCATATTTATTAGGATTGTGGTGGTGATGTAATCCCGGTTTCTGCAGGAATTTACCAGGCTAATAATTATACCTGATATAATTATATAATAATTTAATAATTATAGCTTATTTATATTAGCTACATATCCAAGACATAACAAAAATTTATGGTGGAAATAGTGGAAATTACAAACATGTTTTCAATTCTAAGCCTAATACGTACGAAAAGGGCCAGGCCATAATTGTGCATCAAAAAAGGAATACGATACATACAAAAAAAAAAAAGCCTGTTATTTAATTATTTTGTTATATTTATTTATTTTATACGTGTATACACAAACAACTACACAACTTATAAACTCACACTCAAATTTTATGTTCTCTAGAACTAGGAATTTTGGCGTTGTCCTCTAAACTTTTCTTTATCTTCTTTAAATCCAAATATAAGGTAAACTGAAGACAAAGACAATATCAGAAAAGACAAGGATTCAAGTTCTTCCTGTAGATGCATTGTAGGGATAGTGTGGATATACTACATAACTTGCATTGTCATACAAAAACAATAATCAAAAAGATGAAAATTGCGAAGACTACTAAAGGATGCATGTATACCTTAGCCCACATTTGTTAGTTACATTACAAGGAAAAAAAAAAGATTATATATTATGACTACTGACACCCTTACTTCCCTTTGTGACAGTCTAATTTATGATTATTACCAAAAATATGTGTTTTTAATAATTCGTAAAATGACCCCTCCTTGGAAATATACATAAATAAAGGACACGCCAAGGATCATCCCTTTCAATATATCATCTTATAGGTCCGGGTAATAAATAAATGGATGTGGGAGTAATGGAAATGGGAGTAATGGAAAAACGTAGAATCAAAAGGCGAGTAATTAGTAGTGCAACTAGGACAACAAACAGAACGAGCAAAGCAAGACCAGAAAGGAAGAATTGAAATATACCTCCAAAGTAGACTTTAATTAAGGCTGACCCAAAATACAATAATAATAATACAAGATTTCATGTCTAATCTAAGCAAGATGCGTGTTAGAACGTAGTCATTATTAACCAATACCATGTGATTAGAAACAGAGGTAAGAAGAAAGAAGAACTATAATATAATAGATTCCTTGCTTGCGACGAGTTAAGTCTTCAACCCGTTTCTTTGTCAATCCTACTTACCTTACAAGGACCCTGAATCTAGGCAAAGACAGAGATTATCCAATATCCATAATTTTGGACATGAAAACAAATAGAAAGAAATAGAAAAAAATAGACTAGGCATACATAAGAAAACAGCGTAAGAAAAACTCATAAATGGGGGTAAATTGTATTTGTGAAATGAAATATAAGATAAGTGCATATATAGATAGTACACGAAGAAAAGAAAAAAGAAGATCGACAAAGTAAATAACACTGCATATTCCTAAAAACAGGTAGAAAACCCAAAAGAGAAGACCCAACACACTTTGGATGAACATATTTCTTCTAGCAGAGGAGTACAAGTAAATTAGATCTAGAAGATATATGCCTCTCGTCGATAAAGTCCGATAAATAAGTGTTTGCGTACTTTACTTAGACCAAATTATATCTCATTTCAATTTCAATATAGTCCTATTTACAAACATACCCAACAAGTTTTTAATACAAGTGACGTATGGTCCTAATCATTTCAATTCTAAATGTGGAGTCTTAGGAGAACATTTCTTGTCGAAATCGACTAACAATTTTATAATTCACTTTGCTCTATTTCTTTTCCAAAACCAACCCTTGGTGAAAGCTAAATTCCCACTTTTGCCATCGAATGGACATGTTTTGCTTGCTTCTATACTCTATACTCTATCCCTATCTAAGTCATTTTTATAATTTTATAAAAAGGGTTTTTATGTATGCTATCTAACTAATGTCTATATTAAGGAATTTCCTTTACCTATTAAAAAAAATAAAGACGACAAGAGATAGAGATATAAAGAGATATAAGAAAAGATGCAGAAAAAGACTCAATAGGATCTATTTTTTACTGCTTTCGGTACATATTTGTTGTGTTAGTAGTTCTCTTAGACGACCACTTCCTAGATTAGATGTTGACTATAACTCTTTAGTGTTTTTGCTACTAAACCCTTAATCTCTATCTAAAGAGCCAAGGAGCATTCCTTTAAATTTTTCAAGATTGGCGTACCATATAATAGGTCAAAAAAAGCCTGACTTAATTTCCAAAACACAAAGAGATAGGATTGTATGTAGTGTAGTTAATAATTTCTAGCCATATGAATTCTAACCTGAAATATCCCTACTATGAAAAAAGTTGTGAGACAAAAATGTAAAAAAAAAAAGAGAAGAATACATAACAACATGACAAGTAAAAATAATACACGTTGAATTTGAACAAGAGTGGAATACCATACATAAAGAGCCTATACTATACTATCACAGCTATTCTTTTAGTTAGACTTATATTTCTTTTGCACAGAATTACCATCTCCTTTTTTACTTTATTTATGCTTACTAGTACTCACTTCTTGGGTTAGGAATAAGGGCACACCTCCTTGCCGCAAAAAATCTTGAAAAGAGAATTACGGGAAATATATCCTTTGTGATAAGGAAACTTAGATAATAAATAGATAATTAATAATAGAAAAAGGCCTACGCAGGAAAATGCTATACGTTATCAATCATTACTACAAGGAATAAACCTAAATAGAAGCAGGTATACTCTCTAATAATGGATTTTCTAAGAAAAGAAAAAAAGTGGATCTCTGAACATATACCAACAATACCAATGCTTCTCTCTACTCGAGTTTCTATTTGATTACTTTTTTGTTGCCCTACGCTTGTTGTTTTGGCATAAAAAGGAGAAAAGGAGAATTGCTCTTTCTTTGTTATTTATTAGGCGGATTCGAATTTTTGGGTTACTACGCTTCATTCAGGGATGACCTATAACAAAAAGTAGACTTAATCAGCTATTTTCAACTTCCTTCTATAATCCGTTGAAAAATAGACTAAAAAAAAAGATAGTTGGTAAATTTTCATGTGTATAGAGATAGAGAATATATTTAGCATTGCAGTCTGACTTCTCCCTTCGGGGTAAAAAAAAGTATGTAGCTCCTATTCTGGTCATCTAAATACTTGTTAATCAAGTCAAACAATGCAACTTCTCAAACCTGGCTCTTTACTTTAAATACTTTGTTAACATTCGCGAAAAAGGCTTTTACATTTATTTCTTGATTGATGTGCGATATGGTACAGCGCAGCGCACGGCAAAGATAGGTCCAAGAAAGACATAACATGGTGTAAGTTCCCCTTTACTTCATATACTTTATCTTTATAATAACTATTCTTCTACATGTATGGAAAAGGCTAGTGGATGCTTTCCTGATAATGAATTCCGAAGTACTTATTAATTAAGTCCTAAATGTGAGTATGTTGAATTAATACGTTAACAAAAACTGGATTGCCCTTCCTTCTTCGATTCCTACTCTCGATTTGCTTATGAAAAGTTATATTTTCTACTTCACTTGTAAACTCTTTTCCTTTTTAAGGATAAATTTGTGGGGTCTTTTTGGATAAAAGACTAAGAATAGATATTATATACTGGATGGACATAACTAGAAGTTATAAATATGAAAATGAGAATATTTGAATCTAGCAGAGCACCCAAGAAATTATAGAGAAGTACTATATTACTATATGTAAGAATTGTTTATGTTTCAACTATATATATATAAGACAAGTATATAAGACTATATAAGGCAGACACTCACACAGAAAGATTTAGGAAAGAGAGAAAAAGGATGCGAGTCCCTCCCTGATTGCTTAGTTGTATTATGTTTTAGTACTCAGGAAGGACAAAGGAATTCCATGTATTTATATTCTACTAATCTACTAAATAATCTAATCTCTACCTACCATTTTACTACGTGCGACGCTTCTTGCTTGAGAGATCTGACCTAAGACTTCAGTACAAAGCAGAAAACAGGAATCCAAGCAAAAATCCATAACATAATAATAAGAATTTGACCGCCTTTATTTTATTACTTGCCGTAGAAGTTAACCAAAAATAAAAAAAACTCAGTTGCTATTTATTATCTTAATTCTTTTAGTATTTCTTGATGAATATCTTCCGTTTTGGCTTAAATGGAAAGGATTCGCAAAGTAAACGAGGAAATGCAAATATTTATTTGAAAAGTGATAGCCAAATTAGAATAAAGTTATAGAATAGAGATGACATTACTTAATAAGCTTAAGGCGGCACAGAATATTACAAACAAGGATTGTGGATCAATCGTATATCGAAAGAAAGAAGAGACTAAAAAAGACCAATACTGAACTTCTCGATAAATAAAAAGAAATTGAATACTCGTCGCAAGGAATCAAGATGAAATCAATCAAATTTACTTAAATAAATAAGTTTATCATCTATTTTTAAAAAACCTGGCAGTGCGTATATATAGGTCAGGGGAAGAAAGCCGGCAAGAAACGAAAGGTTGATTAGTTGCTAGGGGCAAATGTTGTTTGTTATTTTTATATTTTTTAAAAAGTAAGGGAAAAAAGAAGAGGAGGCAGTACACTAGGATCAATAATCTCATTCTTTCTATAACTAAATAAAAAAGCCAGCCAAACATAAGAAATGGCGGACTTAGCTTAGTTAGAATTGATTGATGCTAATACTGTTTCCAAGTTTGGGCTTTTTCCAAGCATAGACAAACAAAAACTCTCAGTTAAGTGAGTACTTTTTTCTTTTGTTGGAAATTCTATCCTTTCTAAATACTGCTGCTTTATAGTATAGTAGCTTACATAAATCCTTGGCGAATGTAAGAACAACAACAAAACCACTAAGGTGTCTACCTCTTTCTTTTTCTTCTTGTGAGTATAGCTGTCTCTTATACCTTACCTATATTTTATTTTCTATTAATCTATACATAACAAAACGTGTCAGATATCGTATCTATTATATTAAATTTCTTCTCTTCCTTCACCAGAATCAAGTCTACCTTTAACCTTTAAAGTTCTATATTTCTAAATCTTTCCGTTCCCAAACCCCAAAACAAATTATTTCAAGTTATAATAAATAGTTGGTGAAGATGCTTCTTTTGGACCTGTATTTTTTTCTTAGGCTCAAAAGTTCTTCTTAAATTCGCTAAGCCTGTCTATTATATGCCTATATAAAATAAAATATAAAGAGTTTCTAAGGGTAAGGGATATACTTCAAAAGTAATTAGTAATTTTAGTAATTAATATATCATAGTCTATCTATATTATCTCAATATCATAATCATATAGGAAAGAAGGAGGAAAGGAAGGGGCAGAGGCATTCGGGGCTCAAGGCTCTTTCTTAAACTAGCTAGGCTACCTCTAATAAATATGAAAAATATGAATAGAGCTCTAAAGAATGACAATTCTTTATCCCAACTGAGTGGTCACCTCCCATGGGTTACTTTTTATTTACTTTTCTTATATCTGCTATTTTGCTATATAGAATAGTTTTCTTTTGGCGTCGATTCAAATTATATTATATATAATATAAACTTATAATACAAATAATGGGTGCTTGTGATTTCTCTATCGTCGAGGTACAGTACATGTGCTTCCAATTCTACTTTTGAATCTTCTCGTTTCGGGAGTGAATTCTTGTGGATTTGCATTTAGTTCTTTGGGCTCCAACCTCCTACTAAACAAAAACTAGCTTATACTAAAGAAAAAAATAGAAAAGAAGAAAAGATACGTCTTAGTTTTTCAAAGCATTTTTCCCGCATTCTAGAAGCTATAGAAGAGATGTGTTCTTTTTTGGACCTTTCTACTTCACTTCCTTGCTGGATTACTGCACTATGCTCTGCTTAGACTCAGAATACTGGTTAATTTTTCGTGGTGGTATGCCTAACTCTACTAACTACTAATTTTACAATATCTTTTTGTATATTAATTAATTATACTCTTCTTAATTTTACTAAGTTTACTTCGTGTTCTAGTCTGTCTTCATAATCAAAACAAATTGCATGCATAAACCCTGTAATGTATTCAGTGATACCTGCATTGATTGTGACTTCTATTTTAAAGAGATTTCGTATAGTACATACAATAAATAGTCAATCAAGACTTGACATTGTTTTCCTCAGTTTATAAAATGAGTTTCTAACCCTTTACTTTTTTCGGTTTCAAAAACTTTTCTATTTTCTTTGATAACCGTCTATAATTTATAGCATATTAGTAGTAAGGGCATATCCGGCAAAGGTTGGGTGTTTGGAGTTTCTCGCTGAATCTTAATTTAGCATTGCAAGTTATTATTCCTTTAGTATCGAATAAAGTTAACATTGGTTAATAAAAGACAAATTAATGTTCTTTTTTATAAATTACGTAGATAGGGGCAAAGGCCACGCATATAATCATGCATAATATAATATAATATAGTAAATATAGAGTAGAATTCTATAATATGTGGATTTCCTCCCTTTTTGTCTTTTTTTATCCTTGCTTTTCACGTCAAACTTTAAGCGAGAAATAATAAATGAATTGTGTCGTAAGTGCATTTTTTCTTTTGTTTCAAGGCTCTTTCTATAATAAATAAATTACAACTGCGAATTTGCTATGCTTTACCGAGAAGAACTTCCTATAGTAATTACTATATAGTTACCTAGGTATATATTTGGCATAATCCTCACCTAATTTATAACATGTTTTAAGCCTCTACAATTTATACATATAAGCAGTTGCCTTTCTCTAATAGAGCCATATTATTTATCCGGGTTTTTCTATTTGTCTAATTTCTAAATATGTCCTTAACGTGTCCTTTTAGTTTTGAAGTCATTTATTTATGAACGAACTCTTCTATTGTGAATATCTAGAATCTACTTTTTTTCCATATTCGACAAGTTACATACAGGGTTAAGTCAGCAAGTATGTCTTCCGAAGATAGAGTATACACAACAGAGGTATTCGCTCTTATAGAATGCTTACGTCACAACAACCTACGATACTTAATTTTTTTAATTAGGATTTCTTAGTTCTAGTATATCCCTACAACCCGCAAATTCCGTTCATGAGAATTGTAGTACATTCGGCAGTAAGTATCCTGATCACGGCACACTTTTTTCAGAAGTTCTTTTTAGTACAATAATCAAAAAAAAGGCACCGTTTACCTCGGGCTAACCTACTAGTCAACAACTTTTAATAAATAATAAATCGAGTATATAGTATCGCTCACAAAAGGGGTAAAGTAAACCAAGTGAACATCTATGCCGGCTTTCACAACACTTACAACGTTAAATTAAATATAAAAGAGGAATATTATGGGTTACATATAAAAAGAAGCAAATGCCCAAATAGAATTGAGTTAAGTGAAATCTTTGTTTGGAACACAATACGAGCATAAAAAAGAACTTTTTCATAATCTCGAAAGCAATTTCCACACCTGCAGTTTTTCGGTTAGGAGAAGCTTTATTTCCAAGATAGCTGCTTAGAAATATTAAATATGAGACCCAACAAATAGTGTATAAGTTACTCCAGGCGAGGCGGTACACAATTGAAAAGGATATAAGATAAATAACAATAAATAGTATATAGGAAGAAGTTCTAGACAAAGAGTCATTCGCTAGTCATGTGTTGAATTATAAAAAACTAAAAATGTAAGCCAATTAATTAATGTATCTTTCTACAAGCTAAGGGATGTATTACACAAACAGGAGGGAAACTTACTAGCAGGGTAAACGTAGATCCTGTCTCAAGAACTGTGTATGTAGGTAAAGAATATTCGGGTCGACAAGAATACATACAAAGAAGAAGTATAAAAACGTTCTGTGCAAGATAGAAGATAGGATCTCGTGATTTTCCAAACAGAACATAATTGAAAACTAAGAAGAATAGGGTCTTTCTTTAGTTCCCGACAAGATATATATTTCCAGCTGTAGTCAGTGTAGGTAGTTCCTTATAGCAAAATAGATAACGAACTTTTTAAAAACTATAGAGTACTTTTTTTCCTTCGCCTGCAGCAGTGACAGCAGTAAGTAGTTTTTTCTTTTGATTGATAAGGAATGTAGATTTTTTTAAGATTTTTATAACTATCCATCACAAAGGAGAAACCTAAAAGGAAGATATCGTATATTATTATTATATAGAAATAGACAACAAAGACTAGAAGTTGGGTGGTAGAAATACTGCGGAAGGTATAGAATAAGCAACGACAACAAACAAATTATCCTGCACCTGTACTGTACATAAAATACTTTGTTTGTATATCGGAGTATTCTTTTCTTCTTGTGGAAGTTTTGCATTTCTCTGTGTATTTTGTTGGTCTTCTTTTCAGTTATAACTCTTTATTAGGCGCCTTTATCTCGCTTCTTACTCTTACATTTTTTAGTTCTTCTAGTAAATAATTAAGACAATCCGGGAATTAATATCCAATATCCAACAAATACCAATGAACATAGGTAGTAAATAAATAACATAGAATCTACAATTTAGAATTATAGAACAAGGCAAGGACCTATTAAGTTCGGCAGCATAATAGTAGTAAGTATTCGTAGAGCAATTAATTTCTCTCATAGCTCTCTTTTCCGATACGATAAGTAAGTGCTTGATAGAGCTAGGTACACTTTTATAAGCTAGGCTATAAAAATAACAAAAGAAGGCTTGTGTATTTGTATTATGCGTTAGGAGCAGATGGTCTAAGTAGAAGAGACTTTTTTTTAGGAATGCTCACATGTCTAATCTAAAATTATGGGTGTAATAAGGATAAACAACAGATCTAGTAATTAAGGAATATGATGGCAAAAAGGGAGGATATCTGGTTACCAAAACTATTGCGGCTATTTTCGCTCCTTTCCTTGCACAGTACTAAACGAACGAAGGATATCCCCTTCACTCTTCCATTTATTTATTATTATGTATAGAACAGAACCTCGTATAATCAAACAGTAATTTGCAGAACTTAAAATAAATACAATACAACAAAATTTAATTAAGTCTAAGTATGTCTATATACTAATGGATAGCCCCCCCATAAATCTTAGTTTTTTTTAGTATGTATTTGTAGTAATGATGTATATTATTTACTACTAGTTCTAGTCAGTCTATCTTCGTAATTGAGGAATTTCATTAATAAAAACCATAGTTCATTCGGCGGTAGGTATCATGATCAAGGCTCGCCTATTTCAGAAATTTCTATTTATATTATAGTAATATAATCAAGAATTATCGCTGTTTCCTTATTCCTAAAATCAGCATTTTGTGTTGATAATAAATATTTATTGTTTTGCCTTTCTTTTGTCTAGCATCGAAGTACATACAATAACGCGCATTTTCGTACACATTCTATATCCTATTTGGTGGTAACCTAACAAGTCCCAAAGCATTCCAAGTAGTTAGTTATACAAGTTATAATCAAAAGACTCAAAAGAACTGTTATTTTTGCTCTTTCCTTTTTCACTATTCACTATAAAACTAAACTATAAAGCCTACTTTTTTGAAATGGAATAGAAGTCTAATAAGTTGTTTAGTATATTATATAATAATTTAAGAAAAACGGAGTATATTAGTGGAAATATTAATCTCTTATCTTATATCACATATTAACTATAAATCAATAATTAGCATGTTTTCCTTGTCTCTGTACTCTAAGTTGTTCCTAGTACGAATAGTTCTGCTTGAGGTTTTTTGTGTTAATCATCATAGACCCTTGTGTGCAAAATTTTCTTGCCTGCGTATCTAATCAAAGTATGTGTAGTAATCAATTTTCATTCACTAGAACCATACAGAGTTTATTCGGTAAAAAGTAAAAAAAAAGTATCCTGCATCACGAACACTCTTTTAAGAAGTTCTACACTTAGCGTGATAATAAGCAATCGGCGGTGATTATCTTCTTCTCGTTTAATTGCGAAATGAAACAAGTATAAATAATAACAAAGTATGTCGTTGCTAGTGGTTTGGGATATCAGAGTGTATCCATTCGTACAGAATTCTTGTGGTTTCCGTTTCTATACTAGAATACCATTTCGGTTTGTTCTAAAATGTAAACTCTAATAAATAATATAAAAATTACCTAGTACCTTTTTCGAAAGTAATCTTTGTGTATGTTTGTTGATACTGTATCGCGAGTAACTTTTATATTATTAATTTGGTTGCAACATTTAGTCAGTCTAGAATATCCGATAAAGGTCGGGGTAAATGGCGTCAGTCGTTGATAATTTCTCTAAATAATAAAAATGCAAGATAATAAGAAGTAGTCATTATGCCTGCTATAACTCACCCGGTAAACGAACTATACGTGTATTGGATTTATATGGCTTTTTTTTTTTACTCACACATAGAGCACCTTAAACTGCCTATTAAAAACAAGAAAGAGCTAGATATCTAACTTTTCCTTTTGACTAGTGTAGAATAGCCCATGCTAGACTCCCAGATAAAATTCGTGTGGAGAATTGGCGTTGGAAACTGTGGATGTCTCAATATATAGTGTAGCGTACATAGTAGGAGGAAAGGGTGGCTTGAAAAAAGAAGAGAGAGTAAATCGTCCTTTGCAAGTCTTACTTTTACATGGCATGTAGTAATGTTAGTTGGAATAAATATTTACAAGCATATATAGATCATCTATACGACCCAAAGAGAAAGTGTCAAAACTAAAAGCATACCAAAAAATATTTATTATATATAATACTAATAAGACTAAGTAGAATTCTTGCTGCGAATAGGATAAATGATAAAATCTAGCAAAGTCGGTAGATAGCAGTTGTTTAGTCATATATTTTCTATTATATATAGTATATATATAGTAGGAGGCGAGAAGCCTTGTATTGAGTTATAATAAATGAAGGATAAAAAAGATATAGGCCAGAAGGGAAGATGTATCCTTCTACAAACAAGAAATTTGGTTTACAAATAGTAGTGGGTACAATAAATATCAGCATACAACGAAATATTATAAATTTATACATTTTCCTCTGATTCGCTATATAAAGTGTAAACAACCGGTTAATGTCTCTTTTTATTTACGAGGGGATCTTGGTCTTAGTTTTTTCACAGCATCCATTTCATTTATACGGGCTCTTTGTAATTAATTTCTCATTATCAATTGATATATAAAGGATCTCCTATAGAACACTATCTATAGAACTATTTCTTCCATTTTTTGTTGTTATATTATAGATGCCATATTATTTCTTATATACAAGTACATAGACCAAAAAATCAAAATAGGTGTTTACTGTATGAGTAGGGTCATTTCCCGTGATAGGGTGGTTCTCTTAAGAATTTAGCCCAAGGTTTGAATATCGAATAGAAGAGCATAGTTTAGTATTTCCAAACTTTCTGTCTAATTTTCTCCCTTATCTTAATGATAATGTCTTACTTTTTCCTCTTAACTTAACGGCAATTTTCGGACGGATTATAAGCGAGGAATACTAAAATTATGTATGTAACCAACAAGATAATCAACTCTCAGATATTTTCCAAAGGAAGGCTTGACTCTTTATTTATTTTAAGAGAAATCCCGAGAATTCTTGTTTCAAGATTATTATCAAATATCAAAACGTATTTCTTTGATTCTACCCAGCAGAGGTCTGTCTATGAATCAACAACTTCTTATTTTAATCCACCTCCTTATTATTTATATATCTTATATTTCTATTTCTTTTAGTTTAGGTTGTTTAGTTAGTTCTACTGTGTACTTTTTTTTTGTCCTAACCCTTTTTTTTACTAGGCGATAATTCTATACGATAATACTATTATTTTTTCTATTCCACTAAAAGACTCTACAATTTCAAATTATAACTTCTTATAAGATGAGTTATATAAGAGCTAATAGTATATAGTTAATATTTCCATTTCACTCTTCTATCTTCCTTTCAGCATTATTTATTGTGTATATAATTTCATTTAATCAGTAAACGCTAAGTACAGATTTTATAAATTAAGTCTAAATCTAAGTGAAGACGAGATTTAATAACTCTAAGCAAAAGAGTGAACCAACGGTAGTAAAATCAGATAAATGTTTATGATGTCATAAGAGGTGTATGGGCTTTGGTAGTTATTGCAAGGATAAAGGAAAATGTCTGTCTATGGCGAGTATCCAGTACTAACAAAAGCTGCCTCTATTTTACTCTTAGGAGTCAGTAATTATTGAACTATATAAGCAAAAGCAGGATAAGTTATAAGCTCGTACCTGAAAGAATAAGAAGAATATGCAGTGGTAACTACAACCTTCTGGAATGTTGTTTGGTAATGACATGACAAGCGAATCATATAGGAATAGTATAATATAGAAGAGACTCGTAGCACAAGCCTAAGAAATAAAAGTAGTAATCGAAGAATAGCAGCCTATAAACATGAGTTTTAGACCAATTATCATACAATAACTTATCCTGGCAGGCAGGCCAGACTCTAATTAATAATCTATCTAATACGCAATACACGAAGACAACCTCGTTCGGTAACAATTTATTAAGTATGCCATTTCCCTTCCGCGCTTTTTTTCTGTGTCAAACTAGTGTCGAGGAATAACAATTTATGTCACCAAGAGTTGCACTTGTAGATTTGCTCAATCAAGGACTCGTTTTTTCACATATAACTTGCTTATAATACTTATAATTAATAATAATGGAATAGAGGAATTCTAAGATATATCTCTCTTCTTCTTTTCATACTTATTTATTGATTTTATTGATAGAGAGGTACCCTATCCTAATACAAGCATACTGCCTGTGTTCTGTGTTGTATATGCCATATCACAGAATCACCTTGTTCTTTTGTTCTAAGTTCTTTCTTCCAATTCTCCCGTCAATCAAATAGATCTTTACTTATAATATAACAAACAAGGGATGATATTATATTATTCACAAAGAGTAGTTGCAGCAATGTCCAAATAGATATAATAAATTATAAAATTTTAGGTTTTCTTGGTTTCTGGAAGTAGTAGTTTTTAGATCCAAGAACTCAACATTTTTCTACTATAAATTACTTACTATAAATTGTCTATAAAGATGAACTCAAAGAGTATAAAGAATTAATAATAATTAATAATAATTGTGTAAGTCATTAACAAAACAGCCAAAAAAGTGTCTTACTTTTCTCTTTTATTGTATTTATTGTAATCGTATACCTAACTATTTATCTATTTATTATTTCACGATTTCACGTTGTAATCGGCGTAGACAATTGTTTTGTACTTGTCTTTTTTTCGGGTTTTTAAGAATTTTACAATTTCAGCAAGAACTTCCTATCTATATATAATATCCTATTATATATATAATTATATATATAATACAAGTAACGTGCGTAGACACTTCAAGCAAAGCATTCTTTCTTTATCGGTAACTAACCTAAATTAACTAAATTAATAATAAATTATATTTCAAGGTTTACTTCTTTTATGCCCATACAGCTATAATATTTTTCTATGTACACAATCTCTTCAAGTTAATCAATTATAGTTAATATAATTTAATATTATAATAATGCATGCACGTACCCCGTCCCTTTAAAGGTTTTGCTTTTTATGCAGAAGGCTTCAGTCAAGATTAGATAACTTATTAATTATAACGTACAGCTGATCCCTGTTTGGTATTATGTCACATCCTCATTAAAGAATAATTAAAGAATAAATAGAATACCAGATCGACATTGTTTACAGAGCCTATTCTCGTCCAGAAGTACTTACAAGGTGTTTCTTCCAAGTCATAAGCCTAACCTGTAAAGTCCTTTCTAAGTTCTATAAAAAGAACCCATATCTGGTAATCGTTTTTTCTTAAGATAAGAATTGTCATTTCAAGCTTTCTCTCATTATAACTCTATATAAATATATAAATGATATATATACAATTTTTCTACGATTTATTTTTAGGACTAGGTGTCTCTGAAGAAAGTAGAGACATGGAGTAAGCCAATGGAC
>JAYMSO010000024.1:0-21412 GCA_036897175.1 Plantago depressa | reverse complement strand
TCATGCATTATTTCTTTGCTATACATATTCTTTTTTCTATCATTACTCCATTAACTCATTACTTTCACTAAAATTCATGGTTACAAAAAGTTCTAACATCCTTCTTAAAACTACAATAAAATTACAGGATTAAAGAAGTGTTGCACCAAGATTTATCAGAAGAAAAAGGGGATCCAACAGAAAAAATAAAACATTGTATGTAGCAAAGAACTACTATAATGATATAATGAATTGAATATAAGTTTATATATATATATATATATAAGTGGCATATCATCAGCTTGTTAGAGTTGTATCTATTTATTATCTATCTATACTTCTATAAATACTGAGTAGTGGGGACTATATTCCTTCTTATATTATAACTTATATTATAAATTAGAATCCTCATATACAATAAAATTTTACAAATGTGAATTTATGTACTAAAAATATACCTTTACTTGTTGTACATTCTACAAATTAAGAAGACTCGTAGCTAAAATTGGTAGAGTTCTAAAAAAAATTAATTATAGGGCAAAGAGAATATAAATCGAAAGACTTACTAATTATCTATTCATTTCCTATACAGTTTTACTAGCATAATATTTAAAAATTGATCTAAGACAAATAAAAAGCGTTGCACTAACGTAAACTAAAGGAAATGTGAATTAAAATCTACAATTCCTCGGGATTCCTTTTTTTGTAACCGAGAAAATAGTGGATGTATTATATATAGTAAAACATAATTAGCTTGACGTGGAAAAAAAGTCAAAACTAAGCAGGGAATAGAAAGTTTACAAAGGAAGGAGTAACACCCCAAAAATATGACAGAGGCAGTGTTCATTAGGACAAGAGCCACTTAACTCAACACAAGAATATGGGTTTTCTCTATACAAGACATTTGATTTCTATAAACATGTACATAATTTAGAAAAGAATTTCGGCGAGACATCGTACCGTATGATATAACTTCTGTTGGTGGATTAATATCAAATTCATTGCACCCATTTTAAGTTCTTTAGTTGAAAGAAAAACTTCTTTGTATGTTGTACCTATTTTTTAACCTAATTTTTTTTATAGAATAAGAAAAAAGAAATAAAAAAGAGACAGAGCTGTTAGTAATCATTTGGCGAAACATCTAGAATTATAGCCCGATATGAAATATTAGGTCTCTAAAAATACGTCATTATCAATTTTATTACAACACCTAAGATATAATGAATATAGGCTTAGTCAAATCAATCAAATTCTTACTATAAAATAGTGATGAATACGCAAGTATACTTTTACAAATCCTTTACAAAAACCCCTCCTTACAAATAGTTATTTTTACGAAGGAAACTAAGGAAGTCTTCAATATCCATAAACCGAGTTTTTAATCCTTAGTTAGATTGGAAAAGCCTGTAATCACGTATTTTACAGCATTCACTAATACAAGTGCAAGCTGATAATAAGACATGATAAGACAATTTATACCTATGATATACTATATACAATCTGTCTGTCAAAGTAATACACGCTTATAAGACAAGACAACCTATACTCTATTTACTTTATTAAGTTTGAGAATTAGGACAACTAGTAATCGGAGAGAAAAGCTCTACTCCACTTAGATTCCACTTAGATATTTTAGGCATATAGCAGATCTAGAAGATATCCCAACCAACAGAAGGAATAACTAAGAAATAGAAAAGAAAAATACATTTTATAATTTAAAATAGGATCCGCGTTGTTTAAGGTTACTTGTTAGGTTGGTTCTAGTTCATTGTTAGTGTATTTGGGAAGTACTCACAAATCTATCTAGTACTAGCTTATATCCATTATCCTATCCATTCTATAAGCCTAAGCATGTCTTATCCACCTAGTAGTCCTATAAATGGTGTTTATATCTTGCATTCCCTCTTTTCCTAGTACCAGCAAAACACGTGTGTAACAGGGCAATATAGACTCCTCTACTAATTAAAATAACATTCCAAAGCCAACCAATAAAAAACCAATAAAAGCAATAATTAGAATAATAGTTGTTAGTCCATAAAAACGGAGAAAGAAATAATATAGTAGTACATAAGTACATAAATAAATCCAATTACACAAGTAAAGAAGTACAGTGCAAATATAAGAAATATAGGACAAGTCTAACAACAACAAATTAATAAAAGTAGAAAACTCATTCGGTAGCATACAGTAACTAAGATAGAAATGAAGGAATGCTACCAAATATTTCTATAGATTCGTATACCATTTTTCATTTCTGGGTATATCCATAATATGAGAGTAATGCGCGTCTAATCGAATATGAAGGAAAAGTATATATTCTTCTATCTAATCTTATCTAACAACGAAACTTAAATGTCCTTTTTATTTATGTAATTAATACTATACTACTATAGTGTAATACAATACGACTCTATAAGCATAAAGAGTTCCCGAGTTGCATAAAAATAAAATAAGAGGGTACACGCTACAAGACAACCTATAATTGGATATTGAAAAATACTAAAATAAATAAAGTAACTAATTCATCAATCACATTTCTTTTTATGTAGCATATATTATTTATAGATCATTGATGCATCATACAAAAAATCTGTCGCAGGGTACAAATGGCTAGTTATATTCTTGTCTTATTTCTCTACTAAGTAATCCATATTTCTAGTTTATAGGAGATCTATAAAGAAGTATATAAATATAACCTACTAACTAATATGAAGACTTTCCACACAAACAACTTATCATCTATATTAATTAATTAATAATTTACTAGCTACTCTCTAATAATCTATATAGAAATACAATAAAAGGCGTTGCACCAAGTTACTTACCTCTACCCCTAAATATTTCAATTTATTATTCATTCTTACTACTTATTAGTTTATCAGTCCCTGTCATACTTTTAGAGAAAGAGATTTCAACGATATCTATCTCAACGAAATAGACAAATATCTACCACCCATTCTATAAATAAATACTTATAATTCATGTAATGTAGCACAACAAGCAAGAAGAACAGCTTGTATTAGATCCAAAGCTATCAGAATAACAAGAAGCAACGTAGAAATGGTAGAAGTTAGGAAAAGGAAAGAATACTATTTTTTATTAAGAATTATACACATGTAAGAAATAAATAAGAAATACTATACTATACTATATA
This sequence comes from Plantago depressa, assembly GCA_036897175.1. NCBI lineage: Eukaryota > Viridiplantae > Streptophyta > Magnoliopsida > Lamiales > Plantaginaceae > Plantago > Plantago depressa. Next base: position 18,279 of record JAYMSO010000024.1, on the reverse strand, counting down.
AATACCAAAGAAAGCATAACTAATTAATTTAATAACTCATAATAAAAAAAGGTGTCTAAGTCAGGTTAACTAAGTTCTAATAAGTTAAAGAAGAACAAATACAAGACGAAAGAAGAGTAGCTCATATCATTAATATAACAACATCTATTTTTTTAGAGCTGGCAAGGCAATTAGAGTAATATAATAGTAGAGAAAGTCAGAAGAGAGATAAAATACAGGCAATACCAATACAAAGAAGATATAGAAATATTAGGAGAAGAACAAGGTATAACTAACCAAGAGTCAAAGTTAAAGAGAAAGACTTACTCCTATATATATTCGTTTCCTATACGTGTATCCTTAATAGTCTTATAGATTTATAATATAACATGCCGAGGAGGAGTCTCTTAAATAACTTAAATAAAAAGTTATCCAGTACCTTATTTAGATAGAAAGAAGAAGAGCAACTCATATTCATAATCATATAGCAAGAATGTAAAGCTAGCAAGTAGCGATAAGAGATAGAATACAAAGAAGACAACCAAGTAACAAGTAAAGTAATAAGTACACAAACAACAACGTAAAATAATAAAATAGGTTCTCACACCAAGTGCATATCCACCAAGGTTTTAAAGGGCTCGAAGACTTTACTATGTATTTTTGTATGCCTACTCATAACGAACATTATTCAATTAGACAGTATTCTCTTAGTACCATTTCTTAGGTATATATGGATTCCCGGGGCTCTTGTGATTCACTGATGAACTAGCCAACCAGCGGTAGGTAGGTATATAAGGATAGAACAGATGAATTCCTTAGAGACATCTTAACTATAAGTACTAAACATAGCATTGATTATTCAAATTATTCAAGCGGTGCTTACAGTCATAATGTAAGATAAACGAATCATAGCGGAAAGAGATCTACTTACAATTCTACTTATTTCGGACATAGGTATGTTGTTTTAGAAAGAGTCCTCCCAACAATTTCAGCATATAACAGAAGATAATCAATTAGGTCAATAGTTAAAGAGGAACGAAGGAAGTCTAACTTTAAACATAATGGCGATCCAGTACATGATAGTTACAACGCACTTTTAGGAAGAAGTAGTCATAGTGCCAATCTGGGTGTAACAAACATAAGCGAACACCAAAACTTAGCAAGCAAGTGAAGTAGGCTTCTTTCAACATTCTAATGTTGTTTTACAAATAGAAATATATAGTCAAACACGAAAACTCATCCGACGAATCGACTTTTTTTAATTCATCCAAGACTATATCTAAATAACTGCCTAAAAAAAAAAGATTAAGAATGGTATATAATACCTTCTTGTTTCCTTACAGTAAAGAATTCCAGTAAAGAATTGCTAGTAGTAGATGTGTCCTTTTTTTGTCTTACTAATTCTAAAAGATGTTTCTGAGACACGAATTAATAAATGTACTAGAAACGAATAAAATTTATGCAAGTTAAAGGGTCATTAAACCCGAAGTCTTTTTATTTCCAATTCTAGCCTATACTTCATAATAAACAAATCTCGTGCATAAGACCTAGAGTTACTTTGTCGGTAAGTAGCAGCGTGCAGCATGACATAATCTTTTCATCAGTTTCTATTTAGTGTTATAGTCAATAATTTACGTTGTTTACCTTGTTTCTTCTAAATATCGGTTTATCACACATTAAGTATTTTTCCATAGTATTCGTATGAATTTCACTATGTTTTGGATAACTAACCCTTATGTAATTTGTAATTAATTACTTCACTTTTATTTACTTCTCCTTTTTTAACTTTGTCTTTTTTTTAATAGTTCCTGACGAATTCTTTCGAGCTACAGTCGGGGTAAGTGCTTCTTACATGCAAATTATACAATGAACTTTTATAAACTAGGGTGTTTTCTTTTTCATCACCAGCAGCATTTTTTTTTAGATTTACAAACTCGTTAAATTCACTAAGACTTCCTATATCTATATAAATCTTATGATATATTAACTTAACAAGATAAATATAAATAAAGAATTCCATTCTAAGATTTAAATGATATAAACAAAGTAAATAAGAAAGAGAGATAATTCTTGTTTAGGGAAGAGTTTCTTAGCTACCAACTTCACATTTCATACTTATACATACTTTAATAAGAGATATTTCTTTCTAGACAGACATAATAGGTAGGCATAATTCATATCTAATCTAATCTAATAATAAGTAAGTCCTTGGTTAGGAAGGCACGATTACAACAATGCTACGAGCAGTAAATGAAAGATATATAAGGGAGAGAACTTCTACCTACATATTATATATACTCCATAATAATCTATAATATCCTAGAATATCGTCTAATATACTAAAATATACTAATAAATATAATATCAATATACTAGAATACTAAAGGTAATTACTTTTCTGGGCGTAGAGTTATAATAGGTCGAGCATACAACAGTAGTAAACAACGTTCTAAGTTCTAATCTTTGGTTATAAGCACACATACTATATTGTGTCCTGTTTCCTTTATTCGGTTAACCTAGGATCTACCAATAACACAAGAGCCTCTTTGTTTTCTTCTCTTATCTTCTTTCTATACTTTTATCTTATCTAAAAAATTGTTCTTGTTTAGTCATTTCTTCTGTGAATAATCTTTCTTATCGCGCAATAAACTATGAAATTACGTACTTTTTAGATTCATAGATTCGGCCAAAGTAGAAGTAAGGATTAGAATTGTGCATATTCATTATAATATATATATATAGTAATATTTAGAATCCCGGCATTTGCTACTTTTCGTGATCTGGTAGAAATTGATTTTACGCCGTACTAGGAATGAGAAATAATAAAATATGTCGTCAAGAAAGCACCTGTAGATTTTTCTTTTGGCTCAAACTCATCTACTAAGCGATAACTTGCAACTAATATCTTATAAAAAGTCACTCATATTAAATAACTGCTGTACCTTGGGCATATATAAACCCTTCCGTCAGGAAAGAGAAAAGTACCATTCTAAACGCCTATATATAGATAGAGGTATTGTAATAATTAAGGTTGGTAGCCTACTGATTTACGTTATGGTGTTTCTCGCTGTCTATCTTTATCTATCTTGCTCTTTCTTTTTATATATTTTTAGATAATATATCCTAGTTCTAGCCTGTACTTCACAACAAACAAATTTCATTCACAATAACCTTATCTTACTTAGGTACAGGTAGCATGCATCATGATATACTCTTTTCATCATTTCTTATGTAGCACGATAATCCATAATCGACGTCATTTTACTAAGTTTAGATTCCTACGGTTTTTGGAAGAAATAAGTATACTTGTAGATCTCTATTAGAAATTATTATAGTATTATAGAATAATATAGAATTAACGAAAGGCAAATCTTTTTGTAGTCATCATGAGTCCTATAACAAACTATATATGTCGTACTAATAGTAACAATGGTATGTATTCAGTACTCGTGCAGCAATGTCGGTATAAAAAGGCCTGATGTTCTTTCTGAAATGAGAATCGCATTCCTCGTCGAAGTCTTAAATATTGCAAGTTAGTGAGGATCTGTCTTTTACGTGCGTATTGTAATAGACATGAGAGCCATAACGCGCTTTTTTTATGATAAAGTAACTGCTCACTATGATGTTCCTGTTTCCAATAATGCGATATTCTCAGAATAAACTTCTTAAATCATGCCAACTCTGATTCCAACAATTTACTTTTTTCCAATTACGGATGTTTCTAAAGCAAATATAACGAAAGATAAGTGAACTATAAGTAAGGTCATCAGATCAGCTCCACCATCAAGGTATTTTTCCAGGCTCAAAGAATTCCTCTAAAGGAAAACTAAAGCAAAAAAAAGTATTGGTGTTTTCCTTGTTTTCATGCCTTTCTACTAGCATTTTTGATAATGAATAGATTCCTGATTGATTCCCAATTCTTGCTTTTACGACGATGTGTGTTATGTTCCAACGTATTATTTACTTATACTAGCTTTCTCTGTCTATTTTTTATTTTTAGATGTGGGTACGACTTTTGGTCATTTTTAGGTTATAGAACTTTGCAACGCTTAATCTTAGAAATCGATCTTTAGTTTGCGAAATAAATTAAGTATTAAACATAGTCTTAATTAGAACAGATAGATAATAAGAAGGTATCTGTAGGTATATGTTAGATACTTCCAAGACATATTGGACAAGACGCTAAGAGAAGGGCTGCTGGAGAAAGAGAATTCATGGCATAAAGTAAGTACTTACAAGTACAAGACTAGCTATACCTAGAATGAAATCATCGAGCTTTATCGGGCCTCTACTTGGATCCACAAGTCCAACAAGACCAAGATAAGTGAAATGTGTCAGTCATACTTTTTGTAAGCGAGGGATGTATTACAAATAGTCCTAGAACAATGTCGGCTTATGAACTCTAATTATTCTATTCTTGTTTGAAAAGCGAGATAACGTGATTTGGCAAACTTCATAGTTAGTAATAGTTAGTAAATAGAAAGAGCTTTCTTGCATTGGATGATTTTTTTCCCTTTTCTTTTTAGATTGATTCTTTTTTATTTAATAGTATATTTTAATAGTATATATAGTAAGAAGAAGGGGTAGTTACTACTAGACACAAAAAAAGTAAGGTATAGTCATGTAGAGAAAGAAGGATAGATACACCGGGCTATGGGCCTATCTAAGTAATAAACGTAATAGAACTAATAAATTCACACAGAAGATAAGATTCATAACAATTACGACAAGATGTCTTCGTGTATCTATTTATTCTCGAGTTTTCATCTAATCCTAAAGAAGTACTTTGGATATGCATAACTTAGAGAAACACCTCTATAAAGAAGACAGACAAATATCTTGGATAATTCATTCTGCATAGAATCTTTTTTATATTAAGACTTTTCTGTATTTCATTTAGTTTTATCTAGTTCTAATCTATTCTCGCCGGGGTGTCTCCTTCTTTTTTTTTTAGAGTCCCTTTTTCATCCTTATTTAGATACATGCATTAGTCTAAAATCACACGTTTGCTTGGTGATACGTAGCAGGCATCACGGCTAATCTTTTGTGCACGTTTTTATTTATATAGATATTGGGAATGTTCAGCCTTACCCTGTTGTTGATTTTTGTATTTTTTAAATAACATATATAGAATATTTATCTCGCTCGAATCTTCCAATCAAGGAACTTCTAATAATTTTAGTAAGTAGAATCAAGTCACCTAAAAAATGGAGAATATCTTTCACTTTTCTTATAAATAGAAATTAGAATAAATAGAAATAAGAGAGCTTTGCAAAAATAACGTAGGCTTATACAATTACGAGAACTACTAGTAGAACCTTGAACAAAGGAAGACTTTTGTTTTTCTTTTGTAGAACAATTTCTAGACTCTTTTCAACACCGTTATAGAATCTATTTCATCTCCTATTTTTATTCCGGTAGACGATATACACTTTTTTTGTTAGAATATGTCAAAGTCAAATTGACTCTGCTTGCTCTTTGTTTCTATACAATTTCAGTATAAGGTATTCTTTCTTTTCGGGATCTTTCTTCACTTTCCATTTCTATCTTTTTCTAGTTTCTTCCTAATTTTCAGTATTTTTTACCATTTACACCATTTACAAAAAATATATAACAATATGTGATAGGCACCGTACTCTCTTACTTCGGATGTACTACTCATCGATAATTAATCTTTAATAAGAACTTACAAAAAAAAACATTTAAGTGTAATATGCCAGAGTTCTAAAGAAAGAGGTAGTCAATAATCTTAATCTATATTATTGGTTTCATTTTCGTCTTTCCTTTCCTACTTTTTATAGAAGTAGCTCTTTGCTTGAATTATCTCAGTAAATAATTAGAATATAGGAGAATATTAGGCGGGGTCATAGATACTATACACGAATAGAAGAAATATGAGTAGAGTAATATTTATGCCATGTTATTTGGGTTGGAGCATGCACTGTCGATTGGTTTATAATAACTGGATGGATCCCATAAACCATAAAACAAAAGAGAGAGATCGCCTTGAAAGTCAGGATGAGAAAGATTTCCCTCCTAAATCCCTGGAAAAGTTCTATATTAGATAAGGTTATCCCTCTGAGTCTACAGGAAGTTGTGATCATACATATATCAATGATTATCAAAAGCTTATCAATAACTACACTACTCATCTATCTAGTTTAATCAGTTATTTGCCTAGCATTAGATCATCTTGCTGCCAGTACTCCCGGTTAGAATTTGATATGAAAAAAGTATAGAAGGAAATATAGAATCTAAAAATATTGAAAGTGTAAGAGATTACTTTGTTAATGACTTAAGTTAGTTGTTAGTTAAGACTACCCGCACTCTATATTTCTTGTTAACCCGAACGAATAATGATTAGTAAAAAGGATGTAATAAAAGCGTACATTTGAGAGACACGGATCGAAGCAATCGAAGCGAACAGAGAAAGACCCGATTCTAACTGGTTTACCTAGGCGATTCTGAAAAAATGTTATCTGCCCCCCCTCCCGTGGGTTCACAAAGAATCCCTTTTTCTCCTCTGGGTTCTCCTGGCCAAGGATAGTGTCTATATTGATGGTTTCGCCGAGACAAGACCAAGCTTTCTGGTAGAGAGAGACACGGAGCTGCGTGCTATAGTAATTGGGACTTATGACTCGTACAAAGAAGGAAGAGAAAGAATGCTTGCAATCATCCTGAGAAATAAAAAATGGCTGGGTTCCTGGCGATTGACTCCCGCATGAAAGGAGGATCTTGACTTAGGCCCTGAAGAACACTTTTGCATTAACCGATACTTCTTGCTATTTCTCCTATTTAGAATAACATGCCGACTCCTTTCCTCGCTCGATTTCCCGATCCACACACAGACCTAAGGAGTGGTGTATACAAATGCTTTTTTATTACTCTCTCTCTATCTATTTGACTAAAAGATATCATAAGCTATCATAATTAGACTTGCAAGGAATTCCTTTATTGTAGATATTGTAGATATACCAAAATCCAAGTAAGCATTACTTCTGCCGAGACTGGTTTTTAGGGAATAAGACATAATTGTAAACTGTATAGCAAAAAAAAAAAAAAGAAAGGAGGAAGGAAAAATGTCCCCTATAAATTAAATCGGGTCGAATACACTCATTAATTGCACGAAAGAGGAGACTAAACACGTGTTATCCAGTAACAATGCTAGACTTTTCATTTAATCCCATAAAACTAGAAAGGGAAAGCGATCCAGTATACTCATGAAAACAGGAGAAATGGAACCAGACCTAAGTTGACTGTGGACATACATACTTTTTTTGACTTACGACCTATAAACTTCTGCAACCAATGAAAGACTGTAAAGTCCAGCAGAGTATAGGAGTCTCAGGATTATTGAGGAGTTCTTGCTCTTAACTTTGTTAGATAATGTAACATTGACTAAAATTTGTTATGCATCGATTTATATTATTTATAGTAAGGGTTAGAACTAGAAACAAACCCCACTACTAGAAACTAGAAAAAAGACTTGATAATGTATGTATATAAAGTCAAATTAAAATAGCTTTGAAATGTTTGTTCCCTTAATCTTACTAATAACTCCTAAATCTAAATAATAATAATAAGGTAGAAACTTGTAAAATTCAAAGATCCTGTCGTGGAATACAAGAAATGAGTTGACTTTGGTGGAAGCATATAAATTAAGAAGATGCTCCTGGAAAACTTGGATCCTTAGTACTGAGTATTTACTACATATTCTTCTTAATTGGGCTTTACTTATGAAATGAAAGACGGAACTTTTTGGGTGCAAGTACATTTCCGCCCGCACCGGCGGTTGCTCTTAATTCTTACTTAGTATTTCTGAGAAGGATGAAATTTCGCCTCGAACACGAATAGAATATGTAGAGACATAGGTGGTATGTGCGGGGTATCCTTTCCTACGGTTATGGAATAGAACCCTTATATGATGCATGTTATATTATGATTGAGTTGTTAGCTTCTAATTAGAAGTGTATCCGTCACAAACTAAAGTATCTCCACTAGTTGGTTAATTTACAATAAAGAAATTTCAGAAACAACAATAAAAAGAATTTCGTTGATAGGTTCCCTGCATTCCTATCCTTCTATCAAAATAACACTAGATTCTTTCTTGTGCCGTGTAAAATTTTCATTTACTAGATGATGTTCAGTCTGGTATACTTGAAAAAGGCCTTCTTGTTGTTAAGTTACTAATGAGATAAACACTTACATTAGAGACTACATTACATGCAATTTGTGCTTTTGAGATGAGATTGAATTTGAAATAAAGAAAAGAAACTTTTTCTTTTATTCCATCTTCGTGAACGTGAAAAAGATTAAAAAGGAAAATAGTCAGGACAAGAACAGAAGCAGATTGCTAGAACGCTTGAAAATAGATTATGTGTATATGGGATGACTTCCCTTATCGCTTCGCTTATGCTTTGGTTGTATTTCTAACGTGATAGTACTACTTTTCCGTAGAAAGTAAATAACCAGAAGCGTTGGATTAATCTTCTTTTTCCTTATCATCAGTGCTTACCAACTATTAAAAATGTATACAGGCGCACATTTTGTGGAATTATCGTATCGTGAAAATAGAAAAGTAGGCAGGCATCTAATACAGAACTTTTACTCCATCCAGTACTCAAAGACAAAAAGTGGGCGTAGAATATTATAAGGAAAAAAGAGAGAAGAATAGAAAAAAGAATTCTAAAACAGGTATAATACTTATCAAAAACTAACTCTCAACAACGAGAAGGAATTACATTTTTACTTAATGTCAGAAATTATTGCGGCTACGAAAGCTAAACCACAACTACTAGCACAGATCTTGCCAGGTCTATTTTTAGAAAGTCAATTACTTCTTACTATCTTTATTCTAATTTCTAAGAAGTCTAGGTAAACACCTCCTATTGTTGAATATCATGCTCTTCTGAGAATCATGAGTCACGTGGGCAGAGGAGAGGGTATCTATAACCTAGTGAACTAAAGAGAAAGGGAAGAAATTAGTCATTAGTATTTTATGTAAACTACATGAATTTTTTTGTAGAGGGTTTGTCCGGAACGCAGAAGAAAACAAGAAGAACATTACTAGTTTTTTTTATTAATTCGCTTTAACCTTGTGTGTGTTGTATGTAGTAAACATTTATTCGTGGACTAAGATGTACTTGATATTTTTGATATTCTTCATGACATTGATAAATTTAGAAAAAGACCAATATCACAGAAATTTGAAACTAGTTAGTACCTAGTATATCTAGTATATAAAAAATCACGTTAAAAGCAAAGACAGCATAGCACAATAGAAAATAGAATAATAATAAATACGTTGTTTCAGAAATGGTTTCTACGTGCTTACTTAGTTACAAAAATACAAAACGATCATCAATTAATTTGTCTATAAAGACAGACCTGGGTTAGGTTAGAAGTCTTTCATCAGAAACATTTTTTAGTAATGCCAGCCAGATATTAATGACTTGACAGCCCCACTACTTGCTGATTGACGAATCCTTTCATTTCTTTCTAACCACAACAGTAGAGGAACACACTTGTATATAGAAAAATAACAAACAGGTGTATTCCTTAGTTACTTCCTTCACATATTATTCATTTTCACAAGAAATTCTACCTAAGAATCTAATAATGCTAAATGCCTGGAATATCTCCTTATTTTATGAAGCAATAAAGGAGAAACCTTTCTAGAATAAAAATGAAAGAAAGATACAACCAAGACCGCAAAACCTATAACATACCTTAGGAAAAATAGGACAAGTATAAAAACACAAAAAAGATATCTATTTTAGTAATTATTAACCCGGGTAATTTCAGTTAAAGAATACTCCAATTGTCTTAATTTCTCATTTGTTCTAATCTTTCTTTTATTTAATGTTCTTCGACTTTCCGAATCCCTTCCAAATATGTGCAGTAATCAATTGGTGAGAGCTATTGTCCAAAACAACCACTGGTTCCACGCAGCAAATACCAAATTCTTTCATTTAATTAACACCAATGTAACAATTACTTCATAAAACGATTCAAAGATAAAAGAAGAATGTGAACTCTTTCTTTATTATATTATAGAAGGAAGACGTTGGTTACTCTTTCTTGTGCTTGTGTTTGTTTAGGCTACGTGTGTCATATTAAGTTGATCTTTCTCGATATTCTTTAGTATGCTTCTTTTCCGGTGTATCTCTTCTATAATCTCATTATTATCCACGATAGTAGAATAATAGGGCATTCGTCCAGAAATTTCCTGTGCTATATATATCATTAGATAGAAAATGGCTAGCTATAAATAGTAATCTATCTGGCAAGTACTTTAATACTGGTAGAAGAACACAAATTTGAACTAATGAATCACTCTAATAAGAGACTAATAAGACACTCTTAAAAAAAAAAAAGTTCGGTATAGGCATAATACCACAATGTAACGTCAAAAATCAAATAGCGGGTTCGCAAGAAAGATGTCCTGTAAGAAGAAGCTATGTAACAATGTCATTTTCTTATTCATTCATAGGTTTAATTAATAAGGTTCTCGAATAAAGGATTGTATTGCATTCTTAATCTCTTACTGGATCAATGGTATACAACAATACTGGATATATATATACTTGGATAGTATTCTGTTTCTAGTTCTAGACATCTACTAAGCCGGGATACTTCTCTGTATTTTCATTTTACAAATTTAAAGAATTACAAGTTGCTAGTAAGCATGTTCTTAATAATAGAAAAATGCTAGACAAACAATTAAACCACGGAGTAATTTGGAGTCTAAGAACAGATCTATTTCATCTAGAAATCGTTTCACTAAGTCTTGTAATAAGTCTTCTAAAGGATTAATTCTTACTATGTCATTTTTCTTCTCATGCAAGTGGTAAAATAAAAGGGCGAATCTGTCCACGTCCTTTTGTGTCCCTTTTACTTTCCCCTATTCCGATAACGAACTAGAAACGAATTGTAACTGAAAAGCCAAACTGGGTAATCTCTTCAAGGCCAAGGGAATACTCTTTTCTTTTGGATCACTTTTTAGAGTGAATTTTGACTAAAGAAAGTAAGTAACTAAATACAAACTAGATAACAAGAACTAAAAAAAAGCAAGAAAGAAACAACAAAAGGAAGGCCAACCAACGTCTAGCTTTATGCATGGAAGTGATCCAACATTGTAGAGACATGAGAACTATAGTGCAATGTTTTGAAATAAATATGGCTTAACTTAAGTCGAGTCATCATTTGGATACAGTGCCCTTTCTTTTCCCCGTGGGCATAGAGTTGGTGTGCCAATACGTCCTCTTTCTTCTTTATTGTTACTATTAGAAGAACTCGAACATCTATTATTACCAACCAATTTTAAAGTATAGACTTTGTTGTCGGACAAACAATACAAACAGTATATATAGTTGGCTGCTTATTAATGAAAATAAAAACTCTTCAAGGTACTTCTCTTCCTTTACCTTTCCAAAAAAATCTTTTAGAAGCCACTACGGGACGACTGGCTATTATACAAAACAAAACCCGCCAAGAACAGAATTAACAGATACAGATAGAGTCTAATTGAAACATTTCTCGTAGTATTCCGTAGTATTCTCGATTAGAATATTTGTCTTAGCCTTCCACGCTTACCTTTCTTCTTTATTTATGTACTAATTTATGTACTAGCTATTAGATGTACTGGAGATAGCTCTTTATGCCCAATAAATACAAGACGTGTCACCACTAACAATACCATTTTCTATAGCAGACACCGGTGCTGGTACCTCCACCTTGGATGTGACATGTATACAACTTAAGACATACAACTGCAGTGCCGCTTACAGGACAAGGTATCCTAAATTCTCCCAAACTCTCCTTAGGATTCGTTATCTCTGCGAGCGGGCCACTACCATTACATGCGTCCTACATGCATGTGCTGGTCTCAGAAGGTGGCACTCGAGAACAGCTGTCTAGACCAGTGCAGTGTTGTTATTAGGTGTGTCTGTTTGGTTAAAATTTGTCGGTGCATTAAAAAAGAATAGAGATATAGAAGGATTCTCTTTGCAGTATAGTAGTATGTCTCACCACGTGATTTGCTAGAGGAAAGGATTCGGCCTATCTTTAGCCAAGTAACGGATCTCCTTTCTAACCAATCTTACTTGCACAAACAGAGTTAGAGAAATCACAGTCAGAAAAACGAAGAACCACCAAAGGAAAATACCACGACTGTCAGCAGTTGCAAAGCTATGCACAGAAGAAAGCAAACCTGACCTTATTGTAAATGTTCCTAAGACCACAGAAAGAAAAGTAAGAATATTCACGAATGAAATCCAAGAATGTAGCTTTGGTAAACTAATAGAATGAATAGCTACTGTCACTAGCAACCAAGGAAGAAAGGAGGCATTTTCCACTGGATCCCAAAACCACCAGCCACCCCAACCTAGCTCGTGGTAAGCCCACCAACTTCCCAACATAATACCTAAGGTTAGAAAGACCCAAGATGTCAGTAACCAAATGCGCAGGACTTCACGGTCCTCATTGTAAACGACAGTATTCGTATTTCTTGGCCAAGAAATAGGAAAGATTTGGCTCTCGTTGTTGCTACTCCCATTCTTACGCGCGGCATAGAAAGCTAGAATCGTACTCCTCATTCTCGATACGGCTAAGATAAAGACAATAGCACTTGCTAAGGCTCCGGCATAAATGCAAGGAGGATGTATGGCTAAAATAGGATCTTGTAAAACAGGATTGAATTCTGCTAGCGGTTCATTACAAGTATAGAAATTACGTAGAAAGGGGCTGGAACTCGCGACTAAGAATAGAGTAAAGAAGAGCGGAATGCTTATAGCTGTGGCACTCGACTGCTGACAACCGAAATAGAAACAACCAGAAATAGGTAGAGGAGAAGATTTCTTAGCGAAGTTTAAAGGAAAGGTGATTTGACTTAGGATTCTTTCTTTTGAGATATGCTTTGGTCGCTGCCAGAAAAGGAAACCAAAGAAAGTTAGGATCCAGCACCATAGTAAAAGACTGCCTTCATGATTGGACCATGTACCAGAGATTTGATAGAAGAAGGGAGCTGCAGCAACATTAGAATTAGCTAGATTGGTAGAAATGTGAGAGAAGATTAGCCCAAGGAATGCGAGTAGAATGGACCAGAAAGCAAGTGTTGCACCAAAACCGGACGGTTGTTTCTTGTTGTAAGCGAAGATGAGAAAGAGACCCGAGAAGAAGGAAAAATGAAAGACTTCGTAGATGGACATGTAGTATACTTTTCTGCTTTGATTTTATTCCCTTCATCTGCTCTAGAAATCAATCGTGAGTGAGAAAACAAGGCAAATACACTTACAAACGGATCCTATTGAAGATCATAGTCTTTATATACGTACCACAATTTCTTTAAATCAATGAAAAACAAGGTTACAAGATTCTACTTCTATTTCTATACCTTTAGTTATGGATTTTTGAGGTCAATATTGATTTATCTTTCTTTTACTTTTTAGTTACTTCAATTTACGCGTTACACCAATCGAAACAGGAGACAATTTAGGTAGCTTTTTCTTGATATAATTGAATAAATAATTAGAAAGAACTAATTAAAAAGATAAAGAAAAGAATAGAAGGAGTAGACTTAGAAAATATGAATAATAATAGAAAGCACTTACCGAGATCAGAAGAAATATCATATAATATACTACAATTTACAATAACTCTATATATATACGTGACATATTTTTTCTTATTTCGATCAAAAGTTTTGTCTTTCTTTTCTCTAGACATAGTCTTTTTCGTTTTCTTTAACCATTTAATTTACTATACTGAGTCATTTCTCTCTGTTTTGACTTTAAGTCACTTATTTCTAATCTTCACAGAAGAGAAATGAAAGTTCTGGACTATAGCCGAAATAGAGATGTGTTATGCTTGTTTGTTTTAATCAATTAGTGTCTTCTATATACGTATCATCTTTCGCACTTTTTAGATCAAAAAACAAGGTTACAAATTCTAAAAAACTTTCTATACTTTTTCTTCAGTTCTAGATTTAAAGTCAACATTCATTTTTATTAAAGTTATGACACTAACACCAATACTTAGCATTAACACTACTATGTAGGTAGTAGACACCGCGGACTATAATCCAAACGAATCACAGGGATCCCGCCAAATATTCTCAAATATTATGTTATGTATGGTCTTGGTGCATGAATATACTTCTACCTATAATTATATAAAGTAAAGAACTTACATTACAATGCATTTATGGATTCGTTCTTAGCCAGGCTAAATAGTTGTTTACAAGACAACTATTACATACAGACAAAAATCTAAATTTATTATTAATTATTATTAGAGAAACTATCTCGAGTAGATTATTTTACTAAAGCGTTTACAAGCTAGATAAGACAAAATCCTTATAACGGAGATTACCTTCCAAATACAACTTATCTCGGTTAATAAAATAAAATAAACGGTACTCAGGAATTCTAGTTGCGGTTGTTAGAATTATACTTACATATTTAAGTAAATATACGCTTTTAAACTGGATGTAGTATTAATACTCATGGTAGAAATCGTGGTCACATAAATTAATATGATGTTCTTTAAATGAAGTGACAAAGTTCTCTTTAGAATATCTAATGGTAGGATAAATTAACTAAGAGATAACCTCCCTTTCTTCTATTTCTTTCATTCATATTTATTTTTAATACACGTAACAGAAGGATATAGATAGGTTTGAGACTCTATTATTTTATCTCTTCTATCTAATTTCCTTTCGCGGATTCTAATCTTTATAAGACATAAGTCCATCTGATCTATTATTTACAGATTTACAGGTGTTGTCTATACGTGCTTATTTAGTAGATTTCTTGATTTATTTAGGTTAGTTATAGGTATAGGTTAGTAAAACGGTGTTGCACCAACCAAGGACGGATAATTATTTTCGATCAATTTCTTGTGTTTATCTTTAAATTGAAATTCTAGTTACAGGATTCTACTTTTCTTCTTTATTTCTGATATATTTATTGCACCCAGTTACTTATAACTTTATATAGTCAGTATACTGCGAAATAGACATAGCAGCATGAATTTATCTATTTTTACTATTCTTTTTTAGAATAGTTTTCTAGTAGATTAGAATTTGAAAGGCTTAAACATTAGATAGCATCTACAAGAAAGAAGCACTTACATCTTACGAAAGAGTTTGTAGTTTGTATATTAGAATAACTGAACGCGTTAACTATTTGCCCTATACTTCTCTTTTTTCTTTTGTTGATCTAATTAATATATATACATGGATTTATACATGGATTAATGCTTTTACTTAGAACTTAGAAGTCAATTCTTTCATAAATTAAAAACTTCTGTTGAGTAATAAGTTTTGGTGAACTCTTTTGCGAGACGAGATATAAATAAATAATTATATTATATAAAAAGAAAGAAACTTCTCGATGAATCGTACATACAGAACAAACAGGTGGATTCCCCCAACCCAGAATGAGAAAATATATTTTTTGTCTTATATTTGTGAAGCAAAGCAAAAACCGAGCAAGTTTGAGATATCCGAAATACCAATGATTAAAAAAAAAGGATTCGAAGGAAAAGGATCAATCCTAGCCTATGACTCTTTATCTATTAAGTCAAAACACATACATCCTATGACAGGTCCTATTCGTTGCACCAATGTAATATAAAAAAAATATAATAAACTATAAAGTAAATAAACGTTGCTAGGAAGGAAAGAGTTCCAATACCTTACTGATGTTGTGAATGCTTGCATGCAATATTACCGAGTAGTAGATTTATGAACTTTGGAAAATAAGGATGCATAAAAAAAAGGGCGGCTAAAGAAAATGTTTTAACCCCGAAAGTCTTTATCCTTGAATTAGAACCCGCGCTATAAGAAGATTTTCCTCGGATATCAATCACTATTATATTGGTTCTATTGGACACCTAAGTTATTCATCATAAAAAATACTTTTAATTCTGAATGAAATACGAGGATTATTATATTATAGGGATTTTATGTAGTCCTATGCCTCGCATGTCTGGCGAAACTACAAATAAATGGAAGATGGAATAATAAAAACAGGATAGAACAGATTCAAGATATACAGAATAAATCATAATTAATAAAGTATTTGAGTGAGACCTTTTTTGCCTTGTCGTGAAAGTACCAAATTTATGCTCTGACGAAGAGGTGGTAATACCCAGCTAAGATATCCAAAACTAAAGTCTAATTGCTGCTACTAACGAATATAAATAACGAATTCCTTATATAAATCTTAATCGAGATTCAGTCCTACCCGCGTGGTCATACATTCTCTGTTTTATAACTTATAGGTGGTTCTCACTTTTAACATAAATAAGAATCTAATAAATTACTTCTAAGAATACTGCCCCCATGTGCGGTAAGTATCTGTTGTATCTGTAACGAATCATATAATATAAACTAGGCAAAAACTCTTCTCGACACTCATCTTTATGAATGACACTCGCAGGGCATATAGCTTGCTTAATAGGAACTGGATTCCAGGCTAAGAGTCCAAGGCGAATAATATATTGATAGCAGATCGAATCCAAGCGTTGACAACAAAAGAAAAGATTCCAAAGGACATTGTCAAGTATTTAATTATCCCTTATATAGATACCGACGAGAACGAAATGAAACGTAAAAAGGAAACGGTCTCTTCATCAATATCCATAAACTGAGTTTTAATTGCCTATAATCTTCTGGCACAGCTCTCTTACTACAAGCTCTAATTCTAATATAAACAATTTATACCTATTCTAAAAAAATTCTAAAAAAAACTATACCTCCTTCCTTTACCTCTTTGCTGGAAGGAAGTCCTCTAACAGCAGTATCTGGAGAAATTTCTCTTATAAAGTTAATTATTTTATTCTAAGTTTATTATCTAAGTCGACTCAATTCAAAACAGTTGAACGAGAAACAGGAAGGTTTTGTATTTACTTACATTTCTTTTAGAGAATTCACAATCTATTATTCCATCCTAACTTTGCGAGATCCTGCTCTATTGTGTATTGTGTTTTACACGTACTGCCTATCAACTTACTGAATGGGCTAAAGACAACGGAAGGTTCGGAAAGTGGAACTAAGTAAGCAGCAAGGAATATCTCCTCAATTCAGAAAGAGTAGTAGATTGGAAATCTTTATTTTTATAAGCCGCTGAAATGTATTTTACACAGGCTAAATAGTTGTTGGGTCTAATTTACGTAACAACTATTTGTTAAAGATGTAATTGGTTATTCTTATAAAATTATGTTTACTACATACATGTACCAATGAAGTTGCTTTATATACGTCAGCAAGTTCCCAGTTTTTATAGTTAGAAGGTGTTTTCCTATATGTATGACTACCTCTCCCTTTTTTGTATATAACCGCATAATCAAACGCCGCTATTTTATTGTATTTGGGAATATTGATTCTTCATTGTTATTCTGTATCTTTTTTTGATTAATACGGGAGGTAAGTAAAAGGGCGTGTTCTATCTATGGAGCATAAATGAATCCTTCGGGGTGGGAGTGGGTTGTTGTTTGAGCACTTCTAAATAAAAAGCAGAGTCGTATTTCATCATTAGTCTATGAGAGAAGAATTGTTTTTGTAGTCTTAGGAGGCTGTGCTACTATTCCGAATTCTATCAGGTATCTTTATAACAGACCTAATAACAGACCTAATACAACTTTCACAATATAAGACGCATGAGTGTTTACAAAGTACTATTTATTGACTTACACCTATATTATTAATTCAAAATTCAAGTAGAGAATGTCATAATGTGTAATTTTTGTCCATCTAAAGGTATAGATATAGTGAATAATGTATCTGTACTGTAGCAGCACCTAGTTAATTTTTTTACAACAAGATGTGTTCTAGTCTTATAGAAATAAAAACATCTAATAAAAAAAAATTCTGTAGAAACCGTAGTTCCTATACAATGCTTAGCGTATCTTCTTTAATCGAGGTTCTTTCTTATCCCTATACCTCCTTTTCCCTTAACTTGATGAAAACTTAATTTGAAAAGATGTAGTAAGAATTGAATGAGTAAGTAGAATTCCGCGTTACAAATTAAAAAGTATTTCCAAAATAAATAGATAGAAAAGTGTTTGTGTAGAGAAAGGACTTTCCTTGTTCAGGGTTTACAATTTAGATAGAGTTACAAGGATTTCTCCTCCTTAAACCTTTAGAATTACTCTATAGATCTCTTGCTGCCTTTTTTTTTGTTGAACTAAAGAAGACCTTAGGTAATGTGTCAACATAGCGCAACATATTTAATAAATTTAGTAGGTTAGCATTAAATATACGTCAAAAGAAGGATTTAAATACAAGCATAAATCCTT